>JADRCD010237675.1:0-40322 GCA_019843815.1 Montemys delectorum | reverse complement strand
GCTGGCATTTGTGTTCTCTTAGGATCTGTATGACATCAGCCCAAGTTCTTCTGACTTTCATAGTCTCTGGCGAGAAGTCTAGTTTAATTCCGATAGGTCTGCCTTTATATGTTACTTAACCTTTTTCTCTCACTGCTTTTAATATTCTTTCTTTGTTTTGTGCATTTGGTGTTTTGACTATTATGTGGCGGGAGGAATTTCTTTTCTGGTCCAGTCTATTTGGAGTTCTATAGGCTTCTTTTATGTTCATGGGCATCTCTTTCTTTAGGTTAGGGAAGTTTTCTTCTATAATTTTGTTGAAGATATTTACTGGCCCTTTAAGTTGGAGGTCTTCACTCTCTTTTATACCTATTATCCTTAGGTTTGGTCTTCTCATTGTATCCTTGATTTCCTGGATTTTGGGTTAGGAACTTTTTGCTTTTTGCCTTTTCTTTGACTGTTGTGTCAGTGTTTTCTATGGTATCTTCTGCACCTGAGATTCTCTCTTCTATCTCTTGTATTCTATTGGTGATGCTTGCATCTATGGTTCCTGACTTCTTTCCTAGGATTTCTATCTCCAGAGTTGTCTCTCTCTGTGATTTCTTAAATGTTTCTACTTCCATTTTTAGGTCCTGGATGATTTTGTTCAATTCCTTCACCCGTTTGGTTGTGCTTTCCTGTAATTCTTTAAGGGATTTTTGTGTTTCCTCTTTGAGGGCTTCTACTTGTTTACTCGTGTTCTGTAATTCTTTAAGGGATTTTTGTGTTTCCTCTTTAAGGGCTTGAACCTGTTTACCTGTGTTCTCCTGTATTTCTTTAAGGGTGTTATTTATGCCCTTCTTGAATTCCTCTATCACCATTGTGAGATACGATTTTAGATCCAAATCCTGCTTTTCTGGTGTTTTGGGATATCCAGGACTTGCTGTGGTGGGAATACTAGGTTCTGATTAAGCCAAGTATTCTTAGTTTCTGTTGGTAAGATTCTTGCATTTGCCTTTCGCCATCTGTTGATCTCTGGTGTTAGATGTTCTTGCTGTCTCTGGTTGGAGTTTGTTCCTCCTGTGGATCTGTAAGCCTGTGTCAGCACTTCTTGGAGATCAGCTCTCCTCTGGTAAGACCCATGTGCAGAGAGGGCTGTGGATCAGTTGTCCCTCCTGAGTCCTGGGATCAGAACAAACCCTGGAAACAGGCTCTCCACTTGTGGGAAAGGTGCAGAGAGGGCTGTGGATCAGCAGTCTTTCCTAGATGTAGACAGAGGTAGAAAGGATCCTGTGACAGTTACCCTGCCACTTCTGAGGCCTGTGCCTGAGTCCCTGGGTTGGAGTACTCCCTGGAGGCAAGCTCTCCACTTGCGGGGAAAGCACAGAGAGGGGTGTGGATCAGCAGTTTCCGTTTTCCTTGATTTCTAACAGAATCATAATTACAAATGGATGTTTCCTAAAATTATTATGTTTATTAAGTATGTGTATTATGTTTATTAATTAGGTACTTGCCTGTGTGGTGCCTCTTTGTGCATACATGCACATGCCAAAGCTTACAGAGGTCAGAGAACAACTTGTGGGAGTTGTGTGGATCCTAGAGGGAGGACTAAGGTGGTCAGGCTTGGTGACAGGTTCCTTCATATGCCGAGCCACCTCTCTAGCCCTAGCAATGGATACTTTTGTATTTTACATTTGGACATGTTTGATGTTCTGGAGCTCCTCCTTCCTAGCTTTGGTGAACATTTTAGATACTACATCTTGTTGACATTAAAATTCTTAAACAAATGAGTTTTTCCCTTCAGCAAAAGATTTATCCATCCTGCAAAAGTAGTTATTTATGCTTTTTGTAGTTATCTTGTGTTCTCAAAAATGCTCAGTGAACTATGTATTCTCTAAAAGTTCTTAGGTAACTAGATGAAACGGCTGAGTGAAGGGCTAGTCTCAGCACTTCTATCACTTTAGAGGTACAGGCAAGAGGATCACATCAAGCTCAAAGTGGAACCAGATCTACAAATTGAGTCCCAGGCTAGCCTGGGCTACAGTGTGAGAAACTGCCTCAGAAAATAATGCCTTTAAATAAACCAGATGGTTATGTAGGTTGAAGACGGGTAGAAGAAAACAATTCAGTTCTGCCACTAATATATCAAGTCTCTGGGAGACACCATGCAAGTAGAACTTGAGTGGACAAGTGAGCTCCCTGGAGACGACTCACTGTGTTGCTCGGCTATGGTGGGTTCTTATTAGCTTGGTGTGAGTGGAAACTGAGTAATCACAACATGATGTGATTACTTCCTGGGTGATAGCCTACTATTTTGGGCAAGTTTCCTGCAGATCAACAGGAAGATGAAAGTTCTTGAGAGAATGCTGTTTAGATGAATTAATGATTTTATCGAATTCCTGATCTGATTAAAGTAGTTTTAGGAAGTTAGCTTGATTTGTGTATGTGTTCATGCGTGCATGCGTGCGTGTGTGTGTGAGCTTTAATCTTTGTGTATATAGGAGAATAGAAATTGTGGATACAACCTCAAGACATCTTTAAAGAAAACATTGTAGAAGCTTGGCTCCTTATTTTCCCTTTCTGCCTTTGAGTGGCTCATTTATTTTATTTTATTTTATTTTTTAATTTTTTTATAAATTAATTTATTTTTTATATTCCATATTCCATCCCCCCCCCAATCCATCCTCTGACTGCTCCACATCTCATACCTTCTCCTTGATTTAAAAAATTTTTGCAAGTTGGAGAGGTTGATAGAAAGTTTAAAGTGAGAATCAAGAATAGAAGTGCCCCTTCCTTATAGACTGGAGAGAGCTGCATGAGTTAGAGAAAGGAGTACAGGGAGCGTTCATTAGTTGCAAGTACAGAATTGTAGCAGCAAGAAAAATAGGCTTGGGACAAGTTAATGATCAAAGAAAACATTCTTTTCAGGTTGGGCCTGAGTTCCTTGTTCTAGTGATCTAGGGATGTCTTAACAGGTTTGGGGTGTGCACCATGAAATAGAAAGATTATGAATAAAGATAAATAATTCTATTATGGGTATAAGAGCATAGAACAGATCATGAACCAGCCTAGCTGATCAAGACTTTAAAAATAAGGCATAAGACGATATTCTGTTCCTTAGTAAGTACAGATCATTGTCAACCAAGAATAGGGAGAAATTTGCTACTATAGACTTGATCTGCTTAAACTTTGTTAATCTATGGCAAAAGAATTATTGCTTTTAGGGTTACAGTGAGCTTGTTGAGAGATAGATGAAAATTGTTTAGTGAGATGAACACATAATCAGTAATCCTGTTGTAATTTCCTCTCATGTAATGATTTTAATTTATTTTTGAAAAATATGCTTTTGTGGTGATTGTTTTTCGAAAATGTGTAACTTGTGGCTATGAGGAAAATTTTTTCCTAAATAGAAAAACTTTGTTTTAAGGGGTATAAAAAGGATTAAGAGAAACAAAACAGACAAACAAACAAACAAAAGCAACACTGGAGTCTGCCTTTGCTTTAACTCCCTCTTCCCCCGACCCCGCCCGTGTATATGTGTGTTTGTCCCCCCTCCCTTTTTTTTCTAATCACTGACTGCCATGGGCAGCAGCCCCCATCATTCACTGTCAGGACCAACCCCTGCCAGCCCTGCCACTGCTGACCTTAATTGTTGATGCCACATCTTGCTGCCTGACTCAGCTTACCCTGTAGTGCCAAAGCTGGTCTTTAACAGGTCTCTTTAGCTGGTAGACATATATATATTTGCTTTAGCGAATGAAGCATACATTGTTAACTATATAATCCACACCAATGATAATGTACTAACAACATATATTGGATTTGCTTAATGATATATAGGGATTAAAGAAAAAGAATACTCAAATATCAATTCCAAATGTTATAGTAACATACTTTTTTTTTTTTTTTTAAATTGGGCAGCTCTTCAGCATGCAGGAAGAAATCCATCCCAAAAGACCATTAATAAGTATTGGACTCCTCAAACTGACAAACTAAATTTTGATGATTTTTGTATAATTTTAAGCAAGGAAAAACCTACTTCAAAAGCAGAATTACTAAAATCATTTAAAAAATTGGATGCCAATGATGATGGCGCTATTCTACACTCTGACCTTCACAAATATCTAACAAAGGTAAGACCTGGGAGACTTTCGTACTGTGTGTATTTGTAAAACAACTAGAGTCAAGCTTTGGCTACCCAAATCCACATTAAAGTAAGTATTCTCTCAACAGATGCAATAAGTAGCATGCAGTATTTATAAAGCATTTGCAGTCCTCCATTAAAAGTGCCTTGTAAATAAAAGAAAAAGTAAAACATTGAGCCTATATTTCAGTCTCCTTTATGCCTATGCAATTCTTTACTGCTCAGAACTCAGAAAATCCATAAGGAGTCCTCCATGTGATTAGTAAAGGAAAATAACTATAAATGTGATTAGAAATCATTTTGTTTCTGGTTTTTGTTGTTGTTGTTGTTGTTGTTGTTGTTGTTTTGTTTGTACTTTTAAGACAGGTTACTCTGTATAGCCCTGGCTGTCCTAGAACTGGCTTTGTAGACCAGACTGGCCTTGAACTCAGAGATCCCCCTGCCTCTGCCTTCCTGTGCTGGAATTAAAGTTATGCACCATCAAGCTCATCTTATTTTGTTTCTCGAATACTTTTAGAAGATATTATTACTTTACTTCAAAATCCATTATTATAGATTCTATAATATAAATTTTAAAATGGAAATTAAGCATATTTCACAAAATTTTATGAAAATTTATTTAATATAATCTCATTATTGCTTAATATAATTCTCATTCCAACTTACAATGAAACCAAATATTCAAACGTATTTGTAGAAGAGATTAAAATATATTTCCATCTGGGCACTGTAACCCATGCCTTTAATCCCAGCACTTAGGAGACAGAGACTCTGTGAGTTTCAGGCCAGCCTCATCTTTATAGGAAATTCCATGTCAGTCAGGTCTACATAATGAAACTATCATAAATGAAAAAATATTTTTTATGAATATGTGAATTATTGAATAATTCAATCACTGTGAATAACAAAGCATTACTTGTTTTAAAATAAATCTTATTTTACTTTTAGAGAGGCGAGAAGATGACTCAGGAAGAAGTAAATGCTGTAATAAATTTGGCTGATGTAAATGCTAATGGAAAGTTTGACTACATTAAGGTAGATAAGTTCATATTGATATAAACATGTATGCTCTGTAGGGAATTACTTTTAATTTTCCTCAATGATGCTAAGGTATAACTGAGAAAATGAAATATATTTATAGTGTATGCAAAGATGCTTTTGACCTATGCATATGTTGTGAAATGATAGGACCTCATCCAACAAGTGGCTTTTTATTGTTGTATTCAACCCTGGGCCTCACACATGCTGTACCATGAAGATAAACTCCAGCCCCTATATGACTTATTTTAATATTGGCAAGGGCACAGTTGTGTGCTGTATACCCATTATACTTTCAATTTATCCTCTTGAGTTCTGCAATTATGATCTGATGATATAAAAATAATGTAGAGCAACATCCCAAATCTGAATATGCAAAATATGAAATGCTTCAAAATCTGAAGCCAAATACCATGTGTGAGCGCATGTGAAGCCTCCTAAAGGTAGTGGACAAGACTCCCTCTGGGCTATTTTATAAGCAGCACATGAACATAAGTGATTTTCTTAGGTAAACTTAGAATTCTCAAGATATTCTAGTATATGTCTGCAAATGGTCCAAAATCGGAAGTCATCCATATTGCTCTTGGTCCCAGCATTTTGAATAAGGGCCACTCTGCCTGTACAACCAAGTTAAAATACATATACATGCACCTACAGGTATACGAACAAGCATAGAGACTCCCTTCAGAAATGCACATACAGGGGCTGGTGAGATGGCTCAGCGGGTAAGAGCACTGACCGCTCTTCTGAAGGTCGTGAGTTCAAATCCCAGCAACCACATGATGGCTCACAACCACCCATAATGAAATCTGATGCCGTCTTCTGGTGCATCTGAAGACAGTTACAGTGTACTCATTTATAATAATAAATACATCTTTAAAAAAAGTTAAAAAAAATACACATACAAGCATAGAGACTCTCTTTTCTGTGGTGGAACACACATAAAAATTATTTAGAACAAATGCAAGTCTACGTGTCTTGTAAAAAAAAAAAATCACCTCTCCTAGTGTACCATTTGTTTTGACTCAGAGAGTGACCTCAGTGATTGATGGCTACATTTCACTAGGTCACCTGGGGCTGGGCAGTCTGGTTCAGGAAAAGAACACCGCACCGAGTAAAGTAAGAAACGTGTTTCAGCACGAGCCTCCTCCCTGCCTACTAATGTGTATTTGCCCCCCTCACCTCCCCAACATAGGACTGAGCATTTTCTCCACCAGCCGATTTTTTCTATTTCCTTTAGTTTTGTAAATTATACATGGCAACCAGTGAGCAGTGTCTCAAGACTACACTAGAAAGACTGGAGGCCGACAGTAAACTGAAGCGTCAACAGTTTGGAAGCCACATGGAAGGGTCCCCTGAAAGGGGTCCATCACCAGCACCAAAACCATCACCTAGGATCATAAGAAAAAATGACCCAGAAACACTCTTAAGCAAAGGTATTTACTCTCAATACTAAGAAATGGTGGATCTTAAGTCAAACAAAATTGTCCTTTCATCTCAGGTTATCAAAGATAAGGTAACTGAGAATCCAAGAATCTATTTCTAGAATTTCCTAGCAGTAACAATCTACTAGAGTAAAACTTTTATTATGGAACTTTACTTGGCTAGGCTCGTTATATTTTATTAAAACTAAAATTTCAGACTAAAAGGTGACATATTGAAATAAGGAATCTTACATTAGTAGCACATAAATTAAGGATCACTAAAGCCTGGTCAGTATAAAGCCTCCGATTGCATTTAAATAGGAGTGACATTGATGCGTAGACAGTGTGACACCGTGTTTAGAAATACACTGCTTCTGATCACCAACATGGTTATTCTTTACAGGTGACACAAGCCACGCCTTACTGTCAAAAACTAGAAAGTTCAAAACATCTGTTTCCTTCACAATGACCATGAGCGCTAACAGTAACCAAGACTCAACGTTAACTGAGCCAAGCTTAAAGGTGTAGTACTTTAAATGAACAAATACAACTTTTCCGAAGAGTATTTACTTTAAGATTGTTAACAATCATTGAATGTCTACAGGGAACCAATGGAGTTTGTGAACTAATTTGAGTTTTTTCTATAAAATGCAGAATTTCTATTTGTAGTATTTTAAATTAGATTTTATCTATCTATCTATCTATCTATCTATCTATCTATCTATCTATGGGGGGGGGGGGGCAGCGTGGGCATGCCGTGTGCATATGTGGAGGTCAGAGGACAGCTTGGGATAGTAGCCCTTACCCTCTACCATGTGAGATCCAGGATGGAATCTGGGTTGTGTGCTTTGTCTGTAGAAGTCTTTGTCTGCTGAGCTATCTTGCTGACCTTGGTTGTGATATTTTAAAATAAGAATAATGAGTAAGAATATTACATATGAGGTCTTTAGTTTAAAAATAGTGACTCTTGAGTTTTTGAACTTGATAAATAGATTAATGAACTATGGACCTTAGCAAGTAAAATTTTTTTGTTTGACAAATACTTTCCATAGGTGCGTCTTAAATAAATCATTGATTCAATATCAATTCCTGTGAGAGAAAGACCACAAAGTCACTTTGCTAAGTCAATATTTGTAGAGTGTTAATATTGATCTTCTTCCTTTGTTTTCCCTTTCTAGATTCAACTTTTACTAGTTTTCTTTCAGCAGAAAATAATAGCTACAGAAATATAAAACATTAACTGGAAAGTGCTAGGATACATTAAGAATGTGCACCTGGAGACCTCTGTGAAGGGGGGAAATGGTTATGGCCACACACTATAACTGCTGCTAGAGAACTGAACTGATTGTCCTCCAGAGCTGCATTCTTGTTTCAAATAACAACTCTGTATTTGTTATTGAACTCTGAAGTCCCTTATATCTTTAAATTGCTAGACAGTGACATTTGTTCTATATTAAAATTTTAAAACATCATCTCTAAGGAATTTTCCTCTGACTGTTTAGAAGTCTATACACCCTAAGCAATTTGGTGTGCCTGTCCAGTATGCTCACACAGATTTTGTGTTCCAACAATATTAGTTTTCACCATAGAACCTTTTTGTATTTTGCAATTAAAGTAAATGTTGAAATATTAGCCTGATTAATTATGACTTACCTAATTCTAAAGTATGTTTTAGTCATCATGTAGAGATATAAATAGTATTAATTAACCATATAAATATATAAATACATTTTGTTTTATTCAGTCCAACAAATAATTCTTTCTTTTTTCTTTCTTTCCCTTTTTTTTTTTCTTTTTTTGTAGTTTTTCCAGACAGAGTTTCTCTGTGTAACCCTGGTTGCCCTATAACTTGCTCTGTAAATCAGGCTGGCCTTGAACTCAGAGATCTGTCTGCCTCTGCCTCCTCAGTTCTGGGATTAAAGGTGTGTACCACCACCTAATAATTTCTAATCAAGTAATTTGTGTCAATTATTTTGCTTAGTGTAAAATATGAATCTTGAATTAACAAAATTTCCATTTGATTATAAGCTGTCGTATGCCAAGGTAGAATGGCATAGTATTATTGTTATAACAATTGTTATAATAAACATTTATTGCTTGTATACTTTGCAAAAAGAATCTTCTTGGAATTGATAAAGAGCTCAGAATAAACAGGTCTGAGAGTAAATCCTAGCTATTCCCCTAATGATTGTGTAAATGGGTTAAGTTCAATAACCTCTTTTTTTGAGTCTGATTTTCCTTAACTGTGATTTGGGAATAATTTTATGTATTTTAAAATATGTAAATCTTTTTCAAAGCATTTAGCATAGTACTAGGGACATAGTCTCTTAAATACAGAAAGTATTACAGAACTAAGACATGACTACAGTTCTTTTTATGGAAATGAGATGGTAAACGTCTACATAAAGGAAAGCTATTTTTATATTAGATTGTGAATGGAAATAGGAGAAAGACTTACCTGAGCAGCTGATTGAGTTATCTGGTTATGTCCTGATGCCAGCTTGCCCTGTGGTAGCACTTGAGTACACTAGGACCAAGAGGGTCTAAAGACCACCCCAGGACTAGCATGCAGGACTATATATGTGTTTGTGTATGTGTATGTATATATATATATATATATATATATATATATAGAGAGAGAGAGAGAGAGAGAGAGAGAGAGACCACTTATATTTTGCATCTAGACATCAAAAGTAAGAATTATTTTCTTTTAGCCTCCTTGAGTACCTAGAACTATAGGCACCATGCTGAGCAGCCAGATTGTAAATCATATATCCATACATTTATAAATGGTTTGAATTACAGGAGGAAAATAAGCACTTTACAGAGACTATACATACATGACTTCTATTGGTTATACTTCAACACTGAATTACCTTCTCTTTTTAATCCTGAATTCTATCTAGTTACGGTCTGTAATGTTCAAGAAATGTCAAGAATTTTCTCTTGAGAGACGAACAGCTTTAACTTCCTTTCTATAAGGCCAGTCACTGCTGAAATTAGAGTAGGCCACAAATCAGCAGTTGTATCCCCAGAGATGTAACACTGCCTGTATTCATACTCCTAATTGCCTAATTATGTATCTTAGACATGTATTTTATATAATAGGTATATCACACACACACACATAATATACACATATCATATACCACATATATAGTATATATATGGTATCAAGCTATGTATTTACAACATGTTATGTGTCTATAAGCCATATGCATGTGAAATATATGCACAAGTTTCTCTATAAAACAGTATAACTATATCATATAATCCTATATACAAATATAGTAAACAAATTGAAAGTGATTCAGTCTTAATTTTGGTTAAAGCACCAATTATGTTTCTTTTTCAAAATGTTAAGCAATTTAACCTGTCAATTAAAAGATAAATCCTTTTATAAATCTTTTATTTTTTGATTATCCTTTAATAACAAAAAGTATAACAATGTTTTTTTTATCTACTTCTTTAACACAATGAAAGCAAATATCTTCCAATAAACATGTGACATAGGAGTCTTGGACACGCTAGTCTCACCTAGACTGCTGATAATGTAAAATTACATGTGAGGACAGGGTTTACCAGAGTGACCCAAAAAGATGTAACTTAATTGGTATGTTTGTTTTGATCATTATTTTCTAATTTAAAATCTGTAGTTTGTGTCATTAGTATCACCCTATTTCTTATGAATGAAATAAGTAAAAATCTGTGAAACACAGTGAAATAAGTTGTTTGCATTTATAGGAAAACTCTTGAATTGGTAGAGTCTAGCACCACCTCATGCCCACTCTAAGAATTACAAGCTGTTTTATTTGTGAAAACATACATGCCACACATGGAATTTCCTCTTCTATTATTGTACAAACATTTTAAAATTCAATGTACTCCTATCTTCTCATAAAACTTCAGACTATCAGCCTGGTCTACATTCCATTCAAATTGATTTATTTAAACAATTCAGACAATTTTTCAGTATTATTTTAAATTTTTAATTCATAACATGTCTGGCTTCATGACGAATAAAATAAAATAAAAACCAAAATCAACCGACCAAACAAACAAACAAATAACCCTTTGTGTAATTGAAAATCCTGTTTTAAATAAAATTTCAAGTTGAATAAGCATTATGTGTGCAGTAAGTTTGGTAGATCTTAAGAAACCAAGTGTCTCTCTTAAATAGTATTGCTCCAGGGTTTCCTACTGATGCTGTGTGCTGTCAGAACAGCATGACTGTTCACCCATGCTCACTTGGTGTCGATCATGTGGTCCTTGCCTTACTTTTGTATAGCTTCCCCCGTTGTTTCCAGTCCTATTAACCTCTGTGTGGAAGTTGGCAGTCTTCCAACTTCTTTTTGAAACTTACAGATTCTTTTCTATTGTAGCTTTTTTTTTTTTCCAGAACTGGAACTTGGGAAAGGTCTCTGATAAAAATGTTAGCCTTCTCAGCAAGATTTTAAAAGTCATCTATCAGCCCACAGTACTGCCTGCAAAGGAGCTGTCTGCCACAGACAACTTATTTCATTAGTTTCTCCAGTGGCACAAGCCACACTAACTTCTAATATACTAAACACATGCATTAAAAAGGAAAAATTCCTTTAGGGTGGTGAAAAGGCTCAGCAGGTAAAAGTTTTGACAACTTGAGTTTAATCCCCATGTTCCCCAGTGGAAGGAGGGAGCTGACTCCCAAAATATGGAGTGCTGCTACACACATGATTATGATGCAAATATAAAAAATGTGGCTAACTTCCAACATCTTCATTTTTTTTAGTATATGGGAGAAAAATGTTTAAATAAAGCAGTATTGTTAAGATTATCTTTGCTTATGAGAGATTAGAAATGAACTGAATGTCTAACACTTTATTTTTCAACAGCAAATATTTTTTATGTAAGATTAAAATTTAAAAATCAAAAGAACATGGTGTTTTTTAGAATATAAAACTTGATTTCTATAAAGATTTGTGTTAGAAAGGATTATCTTACAATCATAATATGATAGCAGAATTATAGGGATTTTTTGTTGTAAATATTTGTTTTAAATATATAAATATATTTTAAGTAATTATTACTTATATAATAAAAATGTTATATAAATATATACTAGGACAGTTTTGCCTTTAAGAAGGATTGAGAAGCTGAGCGTGGTGGTACATGCCCTTAGCTTTAAGTCCCTGATGTTGGGAAGCAGAGACAGGTAGATGTCTGTGAGTTCAAAGAAGCCTGGTCTACACAGTAGTTTCTAGGACAGCTGGAGCTAAAAAGAAGAGAGTGAACAATTAGAGACGTAAATAATTTTTAGTCTTGCTTTTTCATAGTACATAGTGTGATGTTATTACTCTATGTTTAATGTGGATCTTTTGAATAATTATCAATGTTATTAAGTCCTTGAAATTATAGATATCTAAATATCCTTACAGAGAAGTAGTCAGAATTTTATTATGTCACTTCAGTCCTCATTAGGACTGTAGTTTTTAGAGATCGAAAGGAACAGTACAGAAATATGTCTTTTGGCAAGTTCACTAACTAAAGTCAAAAGCATTTTCCACACATGTATGGTAATGACAAAGTCTGATAACTCAGTGAATTGCCTTTTACTTCGTGCCCAATGTGATGTTTTCAAATTTTACTTAATTTCTGTGATGGGAAGGAATTTGGGTAGCTGACAGTTTTACCAGATTCCCCCTCCTCCTTTTTCTTAAAAAGAAAGAAAGAAGGAAGGAAAGAAAGAAAGGAAGGAAGGAAGGAAGGAAGGAAGGAAGGAAGGAAGGAAGGAAGGAAACGAAGGAAGGAAGGAAGGAAGGAAGGAAGGAAGGAAGGAAGGAAGGAAGAAAGGAAGGAAGGAAGGAAGAAAGAAAGAAAAAAAGCAAAACAAGAAAAGCCAAAACAAAAAACCAAAAAAAGTTTTGTAGCCTGGACAGGTCCCAGAGCCCAGTCCTTCTGCTCTAACCTCTGAGTGGTAGGATTACAGGGGACACTACCAGGCCCAGTTTTTCGCTGTAGTTTTAGTAGCAATGAAACTTTTATTTATAAACTTTTATTTCTGCTTACCAAAATTAAAATGGCTATGTGGGTTGTTGTGTAACTAATTTTTAAGTATAGACTCTTGCTCCTTCCTCTTTTTGTTTTAATTTTAGTAATTCTTACTTCTTCATTCCTATTATGCTCCTAATGCTGAGCTCACCTGGACTGTGACAGATGTATCTTTTATAATTGTCTTCCTTGTTGTATTTTCCTGACATTTCATTCTCTAAATAATGGTGATCAGAGCTGAAGAGGTGGCTCAGCCGTTAAGAGCACGTACTGCTCTTGCAGAGGACCCACACTTGGTTCCCAGCACTCCTGTCAGGCTGCGCACAACTGCCAGCAGCCCCAGCTCCAGGGTGTCTGTCACCCTCTTCTTGTTTACACAGGCACTGGACTTGTTGCCATAAACTCACACACATACATATAATTTTAAGAATAAAAATAGGAAATGATTATTGTTTGTTGTCACCTGCTCAGTTTATATCATTGCCTTCCATCAATCAGACAAATATTTATTGAGCAACTACATTGTGCTAGGCACTGCTTTTGGAACTTGGAGTATAGTAATTTTGTGCACATTCTCCTTCTTAACCTAGCTACCATAATCTCTCTCTGTCTCTGTCTCTGTCTCTGTCTCTGTCTCTGTCTCTGTCTCTCTCTCTCTCTCTCTCTCTCTCTCTCTCTCACACACACACACACACACACACACACACACACACACACACACACACACACGTATACCACTGACAATTATGATTGATTTATTCATTTCTTTATCTCCTATGGTTGTACACTCCCAGACGGCAATAGCTTCTATTTGACATTTCCTTTAGATTGTCCCTTGGTTTCTGCTCAGTATACATGCTGGAACATTTAATAACTACTGTTTGAAAGCATTTCCCTTTGTTTCAGGATTGGCAGTGTGCACAGTCAAAAGGCTGCTTCTTTTTAGAAGAAGATGGTGAAATCGTTAGTCATCAGTACAAAATGCACATAGCTCAGAGATCTATGCTTTACCTAACAATTAAGCCATTATATCTGAGTCAAGTTGAAGGCAAGTTCATATTTCCTGTTTATTTGTTTGTTTGCTTGTTTGTTTGTTTGTTTGCTTATGGGCAGGGTTTTACTGTATAGCTCTGGCTGTTCTGGAACTCACTATGTAGACTAGGGTGGCCTTGAATTTACAGAGATCCACCTGGGAGTAAAGGAGTATGCAACTAGGTTCAGCTATTTTTATTTTTAAATACCAAGTTATATCCTCCCTAAAAATACTTTGTATTTTCTAATCCTAGTTAAAAAAGTATTCTGCCTAAGAAATGTATGGTTTTATTTAGTTTTGAGTTTTTAAGTTATGTTTATTCTTCATGCATGTTTAGTTACATGAGTCATGAGTATATTTTGATGAAAATATCCTACACATTGAAGAAATCCGCCCAAATCCTCCTTTCCTTCCCATTTCTCTCTAGTCCCTTTTGTTACCTTAAGCAAAGTTGATTTCTACTTGTATGACATATGTACATGCAGGTTCTTATGTATCTGTTTTAAATCTAGGAGCCTGTATTGGCATGGCTCAGCATGTAAAGAAGTTTGCTACACAAGCTTGATGACCAGCATTCAATGTAAACTTTCACCTTGTAAAGATGGAAAGAGAGAACTGACTCCATAGGCTTGCCTGTAACCTCCACACAAGCCCTCTGCTGTGTGTGACCCTCTCCAAGTCTTTTTTCTCTCACACAATACAAACTAATAATATATCTTTATTAAAATCTTGGAACTGCAGTTAAGAGAAAAAAGATGATAATTCACTTAATGATTATCTCTAATTATACTTAACTTCCTAACAGACAACATAACCTTGCTCTTTACAGCTAAAAAAGAGTTTCCTCTGTGTGTTTACATGTGTATTTATACTACATATATCTGTTCTTGTCATTGAACACATTTATACATATATCTGATATATAAACATCACTATAATAAGTTGAATGAAGTCGTGTGGGTCAAATGGTAGGTTTAGTCTGAGATTTTCTGGGCACCTCTATATTGACATCCCCGTGTGTGTCTTGGTTTATATCTCCCACCAGCAGTTTATAACGGTTCTGTTTGCATCCTTGTTGGAAGTAGTCTCTTTGCTCAGGACTATTTTGTCTGTCCAGGGTGTTTTATGCTTCCCTGTGAGTTATAAGATTATGCTTTCTGTTTTGTAAAGAATGGCATTGCAAGTCAGGAGGGCATTGCCTTGAGTCTGTAGACTGCTGTTGGTAAGATCCCCATTTTCACAATAGTAATGTGACCTTCCAGTCAGTGGCCATGGTCGGTCTTTCCTCTCTCAGTGTTATCAAAATATCTTTTGTTTTAAGGTGATAAAGATGTTTTTATTTATATGCAAGGGTTTTTTTTTAACTAATAATGTTCATTTAAAAAAAATAAAGCTTTCATTGTAGAGGCCTTTTGCCCCCACAGTTAGGTGTATTTTAGGGTTTGTTATTGGTCTGAGGCAATTATGAACTGGTTGTTTTCTTGCTTCTTTTCTGAGCATGTTTGTTATTGGTATAGAAGATGGCTACTGGTTTTTGTATGCTTGTATACTGCACTTTACTGACAGTTTTTATTAAATCTACAAGTTTTCTAATGGAGTTTTAGGGTCTCTTATGTGTTATACTTTATCCAGAAATAAGCATTCCTTTCTTTATTTTATTTTTTAACTTTAAACTTTGATATTGAAAATATTGCAAATAAAAAAAATTCTCAGCCCTGAAGACTGTACAACTCTGCAAATCTCTATACAGTAGAGTAGCCATTCAGTTCTTCCTTACCCCTGACATTTAGCCTTCTCCTTTCCCTTTTCTACATGTTGTAGTGGATCTACACGTACATTTGCCTATATCTATATCAAGATCTAGATCTAGATCTAGATAGATATACAAATATACATATATATCCATATATTATTGCCTAGATTCTGCATGTGAGGGAGATATGCAGTTTTTTCCTTTCTGAGATTGTGTGACCTTATTGAGAGTGTACTTTGTAAGTCCATTCATTTTCCTGCAAGCTTTGTGATTACATTTTTCTTTAGAGATGAGTAGTTACTCATATATATGCATAAACACACCCCAGATTTTCGTTATCCATCTATCTGTTGATAGACATCTAGGCTGATTCCAATTCTTTGTACTAGTGAGTAAAGCAGCAGTAAACATGGAGACCAGTATCTATGGAGATCTCTGGGTCTGTGTCCGAGAGTGGGAAAGCAAGTTAAACAGTGCTTCTATTTTTAATTCTTTGAGAAATCTCCAAACTACTTTTCAGAATGGCTTTATTGATTTGCACCCAACAGCAATGACTAAAGGATTCCTTTCTTGCCACAAACTCTCCAGTATTGGTGATAGGCATTCTAACTGGAGTGAGTTAGTACCTCTAAGAAGCTTGAATTTGCATTTGCCTAATGACTAGATATATTGAACACTTAAAATTAGTTATGGAGTTGGAGAGATGGTTCAGCCAGTAAAACATTAGCTGATTTTCTAGAGGACCTGGTTCAATTCTCAGTACTCGTACATGGCAGCTCACAGCTGTCTGTAACCTCAGTTTTAGATGATCCAGCACCCTCTGGAATATACTTGTAGGCAAACTCACAAATGTACATAAAATAAAAAAAATAGTTATTAACCATTTATAGTTTTTTTAAACTATATAATTCATTGCCTGTTTATTGGCAGTTTTGTTTCTTTTGTTGATACTTTTAAATAATAATGACAGCATCAATTAATGAGTAGAGTAGATGGCTATGCAAGCTCAGTGTTAGTTCTCTATTCTCATGGGAAGAAGAGTTCCTTTGTTAATGTATTCATCAAATATTTAGTGAGATTCCTATGTATTAATGGTCAAATTTATTCAAATACATAAAAGGCCAAAGTCCCTACTCTCAAAGACATAGATTTTAGTAGAACAAGCAATACTAAAAGTGTAAATAGTAAAGGAACTGGCGTAATGGAGCACACTCATAATCTCAGCACTAGATGCTGAGGCAAGAGGATGAGTTCCAAGTTGTCCTGGGATACAAAATGAGACATTGTCTAAAAAAGGGAGTGATGATGGCAGAACATACCTATAATCCTAGTATTCGGGAGGCTGAAGCTGGAGGGTTGCCCCAGGTTCAAAGCCAGGCTAGTCTACATAGTGAGTTTCAGGCCACCACGGCTGAAGTGTGAGTAGGTCAGTCTTGGTCCCAGTTGTGCGAGCGTGCTCTCTCTGTATGTGTACACACACACATACACACACACACACACACACACACACACACACACATACACACAAAACAAAAGGGAAAGTGAAGGGAAAATGAAAAGCATAGAGAGAAAGACTGTTCTGAGAAGTGTAGAGTGCTATTTAAATGGAACTATTTTTAAGTATATGATTCATTAAGAAGATGACTTATGGCCAAAGAATTTTAAAGAAGGTGTATCAGTTATCAACTGCTACAAATTAAAATACCCCTAAATTCAGTGGCTTAAAACAATTAAGAATTTGTTCATTCGTGATTCCATTGGACTGCTAGAGAGATATTTTAGTCTGAGCAGTTAGGGCTTTTCTGTACAGGGTTCACTCAGGTTTGCAGTCAGTGACAGGTTAGTTACTGGCTGCCTTTATGATATTGTCTGTATTCCCCTATGTGTGCAGTCTCATACGGGACAATTTGACTACCCCATATGATCTTTCATCTTCCAGTGAACCAGCCAAGCCTGCAGTTTTTTTTTTTTTTACTTTCTTGTATTGTGACATGAGTCTGAGAAGGAAAAAAAAAAAAAGCAGAAGCACAGAAGATTGTCCTAATAGCTGTGGTCTCAGAACTGACACAGTGTTACTTCTGTTAAGTTCTGCTGTTCCTAAGTCCCAAAGTCCAAATCAGTAAGACTGAAAAGTAAACTCTATCTCGTGATGCAGAAGCTGTCTAATTACATTGTAAAGGCCTGTGAATACAGTGAGAGCAGCCATTTTTGCTGCCCTCTCACAGGAGGCAAGGGAGCAAGCTTATTGTCCTGGAGGGATAAATGAAGAACAGTGGAGTTGCAGAGCGTTCCAGATGAAGTGCAGAGTCAGGGGCTCTGGTGTAAAGTGCAGGGTACAGAACAAGGGCTGTGAGGCTAGAGACGTGGACTCGTAGTCAAAGCATGTTCTGTTCTTCCATCCCAACGTGGAAATGGTGGCTCACAACAGATGCTAAGTTCAGCTACAGGGAATTCAACACCCCCTTATGGCCTCTTGAGGCTCCTGCATACATGTGGTACATAGAAACTCATGCAGGCATTGTCAGAGTCTCTCAGGAGATAGCTATATTTAGGCTGGCTTGTCCTTCCTTCAGTCTCTGCTCCATAGTTAATCTCTGCAACTCCTTCCGTGGGTATTTGGTTCCCCCTTTTAAGAAGGAATGAAATGTCCACCTTTTGGTCTTCCTTCTTCTTAAGTTTCTTGTGGTTTATGGGTTGTTCTTCCTGTATTACAAACTTCTGGGCTAATAACCACTTATCAGAGAATGCATACCATGTGTGTTCTTTTCTGATTGGGTTACCTCACTCAGGATGATACTCTCCAGATCCATCCATTTCCCTAAGAATTTCATAAACTCATTGTTTTTAATAGCTGAGTAGTACTCCATTGTGTAGATGTACCACACTTTCTGTATCCATTCCTCTGTTGAGGGACATCTGGGTTGTTTCCAGTTTCTGGCTATTATAAATAGTGCTGCTATGAACATGGTGGAGCATGTGTCCTTATTACATGATGGAGCATCTTCTGGGTATATGCCCAGGAGTGGTATAGCTGGGTCCTCTGGTAGAACTATGTCCAGTTTCCAGAGGAACCGCCACACTGATTTCCAGAGTGGTTGTACCAGTTTGCAATCCCACCAGCAACGAAGTAGTGTTCCTCTTTCTCCACAACCTCTCCAGCATGTGCTGTCACCTGAGTCTTTTATCCTAGCCAATCTGACTGGTGTGAGGTGGAATCTCAGAGTTGTTTTGATTTGCATTTCCCTGATGACTAAGGATGTTCAACATTTCTTTAGGTGCTTCTCAGCTATTAGGTGTTCATCAGTTGAGAATTCGTTTAGCTCTGTACCCTATTTTTAATGGAGTTATTTGGTTCTTTGGAGTCTAACTTCTTGAGTTCTTTGTATACATTGGATATTAGCCCTCTATCAGATATAGGATTGGTAAAGATCTTTTCCCAATTTGTTGGTTGCCGTTTTATACAGATGTAGAGGTTCACAGCCATTCATTGAACTGAGTACATGGTCCCCAATGAAGGAGTTAGAGAAAGAATCTATGGAGCTGAAGGGTTTGCAGCCCCTTAGGACAAACAACAATATGAACTAACTAGTACCCTCAGAGCTCCCAGGGACCCAACCACCAACCAAGGACTATACAGGGTGGGACTGATTGTTCTGGCAGCACGTGTATAGTAGAGGATTGCAAATTCGATCATCAATAGGAGGAGAGGACCTCGGCCTTGTGAAGGTTCTGTGTCCCAGTGTAGGGGAATGCCAGGGCCAATAAGTGGGAGAGGGTGGGGTGGCAGGCATGGGGAAGGGGGAGGCAACAGGGGTTTGTTCTTGTTGTTTTGATTGTTTGTTTGTTGGAGGGGAACTGGGAAAGGAGAAATTTACATGTAAATAAAGAAAATTAAAAAAAAAAAAAGAAAAAAAAGAAAAAGAAACTCATGCAGGCAGACACACATACGCATAAAATAAATTAGTCTTAGAATGTAAGTAGCCCTGTCTGGAGGAGAGAGCAAGAACTTGTCAGGGATGATCATAAGGAACAAGAATATAAACTGTAAGAGATTTCTCCCTAGAATAAGAACTTTTCTTTTTTTTACTAAGAGAAATGAAGTTTTGGCATTTATCTTCTGTGGGTTCTCAGAGAGTCTTGGATTTGTTGCCTTTCTTGCTTTTCAAAACTCCTCTCCCTTTATTTCTTCTGCCTTCTTTCTTTCCTGACACACCTCCTGCTGTGCTCCACCACAGAAAACCCAGGGTTTGCATTGCCTCATCAACCCTTGGAAAGTGCTCAACTCTTTAGGTGTGACATGACCTCAGTTCTGATAAGTTTTTGTAGTTGATCCACTTTTTCTTATTGGTAGAACAGCATACTTTCAGCTTGATCTCAGCAGAGGATTTTAAGTAGGGACAGCGTGTGACTTGACCATCTAAGAATATAGATTGTTTCTTCCTCCTGTGATCGCCCAGGGCAGGGTCAGCACTGGGTCCCACTCTTCCTTCATGAAAGGGTCTGCTTTCACTTAGGCTTTGACTTGGTCTTATACCTCAGCTGCTGTTTTTTTGTTATTCTTTGTTTGTTTTTGGTTAGGAAGAGCATATTGAGATCAAACCCAAGGCCTCATGCATGCTAAACAGGAGTTCTTTCATGGAGACGTGTCTAGCCCTTGAAATGTTTCTTTGATGATTTCAAGAAACTAGTCTTTTTAGAAACTGAGTTTGGAAAGAATATTTTTCATAGAATTAAATATAGTACTAACATATTAAAGATATTAAGATTTGTATATAAAAATGAATGTATGTTTCTTTTTAAAAATCTACTGGGTAAAGAACTTAAGAGAGTGTGTAGTGTTTACTTGACCTGAGGTGGGTTTGGTGATGATATTGTGTGTATTTCTAGGAAAACGTTCTCCCTGGTTATCGGTTGACACAGCCTTATATGTTCTTAAGAAAAATGAGAATCCAGCAGAGCCACAGCTCATGTGTTTCACTGAACTACGAAACAGAGAAGTATACATATTTTTTAATGTTTAAGAATGTAATATGAAGTCAGCTTGAGGATATAGTAGTTGTTCACTAGTATTTAAACTCAAATTTTCTGTACGCTAGTGAAAGATAGGCATGTATATGTAACATAGGAAAGCATATATAGTAGCGTAATCATTATGCACTGTGTATGTTTAATTAACTATAAATGACTGTTTCTTATATTCTGAAGTTTTTGAGGGGACTGGATTGAGAATTGATTGACTAAGTGCCCTAATGCATCTCATGCAAGTATTTTTTGTTGTACTCAATAAAAAGAGTTCCATTAGATCCTCCTCACCATCCAAATACATGTTTCCAGCTCCTGGAAACACTGCTTTCCACGTTTGCCTTACTTGTACTTCTGCTATAAAACAGGACACTTCAAAAATTACCATCCTCAGGCTTGATTTGTGTTACAAGGTTCAAAAATAGTCTGATAGAAAGAAATGATTTTAAATGTTTTTATATGTTGCACTTGACGTGTTCTGGTCTTTTCTAATTATGTATTTACTCAGAGACCAAATATGTAAATAGATACACACATGTGACTATTTTATAAGGACTACAAATACAATCTACCACACAAGCCCAGAAATAATACTATCCAAAGACTTACTTCAGTATCATATTTAATCTTCATATTGGGCCAGTGACAGACAAACATTTCCCTGATAGAATGTTATATCGAAGTATTTATCGGAAGCTTCCTAACAGACCAGGGTGGTTGTTGCCAGAACTACATAAAATGGCAGAAGTTAACATTTTTACTAAGCTCTTCTTCAGAGCTGACTACGAAGTAAAGTTCAAGATAAAGTAGGGTTGGAGACAATAGCTTTTCCTGTTTGGTTTTGGATAAAATGACTTTCTTATAAGATTACATGTGTAAAAACAATCAGTCATAGCAAGGCTATGTTTCAACTGAGTTTCTGTGTACCTCTTTATAGGCTTCTGGTCATCTATAATATGTCATATTTATGAAGGATTTTTATTAGTACTTTTAGCATCACAGTTATTTTCCTTAAGAAGAATTTTGTACCTCAGAACTTTCTACTTGCCATCCATAGTGGCATTTCACTGTTATAAGTGGGGAATAAAGGAAGTTTATGGAATAACATATATTAGGAAGTAGCAACATGTATGGGCTTATGTCTACTATATGTATATATACACACATGTATGTGTATATAAATATATATAGTTTAGTTGTTTGTTTGTTTGTTTGTTTAACACAGGGTTTCTCTGTGTAGATCAGGCTGGCCTTAAACTCATAGTTCTAGCCTCTGGCTTCCAAGTGCTGGGATTAAATGAGTGAGCCACCATGCCTGGTTAGATATCTTTTAGCTCTTATATGTCAGCCTATATATGACCAGACTAAACAATTATCATTTCTAAAGCATAGATTTGATAGTTTAGTCTTCATGATCCTCAGTTACATTGAATTAATTATTCTATCAAAATAGGACTTGATGCCAACCTCAGAGTGATTATGGTTCTTGGATAATTAGGCAGAAAGAATCTAGATCTAAGATGAGCAACTGGATAATCAGGCAGGAAGAGTACTGAGTCTAGAACTGAGATGAGCAACTTGTTTGTCAACCTCCAGGATGACCTAAAATATACATAGCATTTAAAAATAATATTTTATCACTATTTGGTGGCTACTGTGTACTGCAGCACAAGTAACTGCACTTAGCTATTATCCACGACAGTGGAATATATAGAGTTAAGATGGTAACAAGATGGTCCCTGGTTTTTATAAGAAATATTGAGGCTGCAGAAAGCTCCTAGAAGGTACATAGAGGAGTACTGATTGTCTTTCTAAAGAACAGGCAAATAAAACATTTTCCTATACAAATGTCTTAATACTCGTTATAAATATCCAAAGTTTGTTAGGAAACAGTTTTCAATAAGCAGGTCTGTCTAGGACTCTATGTTTTGTATTATAGCACATGTCACACAAGTAATCTTAATCTACATTAAAGTGTTTTGTCAAAAACTTTAAGGGAGATCCACAAAGATCCTTACCTCATGATTACACACACACACACACACACACACACACACACACACACAGAGGTGGGGGAAAGGGAGTGAGAGAGAGTGTCAAACTTATAGAAGCAAAGATGTATTATGTGACTTTCCTGTAATATCAACACTGGAGAGTCAGGGGCAGGAAGTGTACAA
This sequence comes from Montemys delectorum, assembly GCA_019843815.1. Taxonomy (NCBI): domain Eukaryota; kingdom Metazoa; phylum Chordata; class Mammalia; order Rodentia; family Muridae; genus Montemys; species Montemys delectorum. Next base: position 17,746 of record JADRCD010237675.1, on the reverse strand, counting down.
ATTCAAGGCCAGCCTGGGCTTTATAACACATCCAAGGCCAAAATGAAGTGTGTATATATATAAATTGTTTCAAACCATCTGAAAAAATAAAAAAAAATATGAGTTCCTGGCTTAAAAGTAAAAAAATAAGCAACAGCAGAAAAGAATAGCATTGTAATCCATATAATTCAGGTTTTGCAAATATGTTTAACTTATGTAAATATGAACTTAAAAATTTAACTTTCTTGGATTTCATTGAAATGATTTTTACAAATCATATATTCATAGTTATTTATATTCATGTAGTAGGAGATCTTTGCTCCTTTTCTTTAAGGAGCTTAGTGTTTGCATAAAAAAAAATTCCAAAGACAACTCTGCTTCCTGTTGAAGACATTTGTATCACAAACATTTGTGAAGATCTTTGGTGACGACTTAGATGATATATAGCTTGTTCTCTACTTTTGTTTTTAGGTGATTTTGAAAACATAAAGAACCACAGTCCATGGTCTTATTCTAAGGCTAAATGCAAGATAGAAAAGAAAAGGAATCTAAAAACAGTGAAAGATTAATAAACTATAACTCAATTGATAAATGTTGACTTAAATCAAATGAGTCTAAAGTGTCCCACTCAGAAGAAAGATTTAAGTCATTAAGATTTTTGGTTGTTTATTTTGTTTAATTTCTTTGATAAAAGGTGTTTGGATGGACTGGTGAGCTAGAACCAGGAATTTATTGGTTAATTCCTTCCACAACTGGCTGTAGGCTAAAAAAAGAAACAAAACCAGTAACAGAAGAAGCCCAACTTGTACATAGAGATGAAACAGGGGAATTATCTCTTACAAGTGAGTTTAGGTAAGTTTTGTCAGTGCTAGCACTGTACCATGAAACATAGAATAAAATTAGTCACCTGTCTTTACCTATTTTCTTTGGCCAGCTTCTATCCCTATCTTTCTGCTTTAATTCAGCATCTTACCACAGCATGATAGGTAGTGTGCTTAAAAATATGAAAGAGGAACAAAAGACCAATACCTCACGATTCCAAGTGTTCTCGTGATAAAAATCAAATGTGTGTAATAATAAATATATTTACTTATTTACTCATCCCATTTGTATACATATACCAAAGCATGCCATGTGTAATAAATATATATTTTTAAAATTCATTAAGTAACCAAGAGTAACTTTGTATTTACAAGTCTAGGATTATTGTTAATATCTAGGTTCTATACACTTGTCCATACTAAATGTATACCTCTACTAGGTTCTTCTCCATTAGACATTGCCTTTAAAGGTAGATGTTGTTAGTTGCACTCTTAATTTTGCAGTCAAAGGCTCTACTGCTGAGCTATACTCCCTATTCTTGATCTTGATGACTGTCAAATCTGAAGTCTAAACCTTAAGTTCTTCTCCTGTGCCCCTGATGCTATTCACAATGGAATTTGGCCACAAACAGATCAAGATATGATATAATGTAGCTCAGAAAAAAATTCTTCAATGCCGTTATTACTTACTTTGGAACTTGTCCTCAAAAAACTGTCTTTAGGAATTAGAGAGATTGCTCAGTGGTAAGGACACTGGCTCCTCTTGTACTTGGGTTCAAATCTTAGCACACATGTGGTAGCTCACACCCTATGTAACTTCAGTCCTGGAGGATCCAGTGGCCTCTTCTGGTCTTGCAGACATCAAGCATGCAGTAGTGCATAGACATACGTGCAGGCAAAACATACATACACATTTTAAAAAATTCCTGTCTTTAAATGTTTTGTTTTAAAAATAATAATTTTCAATTTTTACCATTCTAGGTCAACTCTGTCAGAGATATTTGAAGTAATTGATTTAGATGGCAATGGTCTGATCAGCCTTGAAGAGTACAATTTTTTCGAATTGAGAACAAGTGGTGAGAAGTGTGATGAGGACGCTTGGGCTGTCTGCAGAGGTGAGTGCTTTCCTTTCTGATGGATGGATAGAAGAGTGTGGCACATCCCTCACTCTCAGAAGCGAGCCAGACTCTCTGTGGGGTATTATAACACGGAAGATAGTGGGGGACCCTGGACGGGTGGGTGGCATGGTGAGTAAGAGAACCTATTGCCCTTGCCAGGGCCTCCATTAGACACCAGCACCCATCTCAGGCAGCTGCCTCCAGCTTCAGGGCATTCTACACCCTTTCCTGGCCTCCATAGGCATCTGGACTCACATGGTACACATAAACTCATGCAGGCACATACACATACACACACGCGCACATACACTCACACACACACACAAAACACACACAAATAATTTTTATTAAAAAGTAAGTCTCTTTTTTTAAACTTGACATTTATTTTTCTTAAAGTGATAGTTGATATACTTGCTATAAGATATGAATTAATGATTATTTCAGCTTTTGAGGGCTTAAAATATATTTTAGTAACTAAAATTCTTTATTTATTTGACAATTGACATATGTATATGTAATTTTAATTTTTTCAAACCTTGTTTTTAATGATGGTTCTTAAACACTTTAACCTCCTTTGTAGCCCTTCACCCACCAGAGATAGTAGCAAAGAAAGGATATGAGGGGGTGCAGGAAGTGGACCTGTTCAGAAAGGTTCTGTGCAGCAACTCCCATCTGTGTGGTCTGGAAATCAGTAGTTTACTTTATAGATTAGCAGGCAATGGCAGCTGAATCTATTCACAAACACTTTACAGATACACCAGCAGTCCAATTCTATAGAGTAGGGTTAGCAACAGCAGAGACATGATCTAGCAGAAACAGCCAGGCCTCAGCCTCTGCTCACATCAGCAGGAGGCACCCAGAATGACCTCAGAAGTTCTCAGCTGTGCCTCTCAAGGAAGTGAAGGTCAGCAAAGACTTGAGACGCACAAGTGTTACACAGCCAGCTGTGCCAACAAGCCAAGCTTCCTCTCAGTCACTCCAGTCATCAAGTCCTAGCCAAACATCACGTGTCCTCTATGTGCCAAGCCTCAGCATGAGTCTTGCCTCAGGTCTTGCTTCTTTAGCACACATATCCAATCAACCTGAGTCCACAAAATCGGCAAGAAAGTGCAGCACACCACCAAAGGTTTTTGGTGTGTTTCTTTCTATGGAGTCCTGACAAATGCAGCTCAACTACACAGTGTAAGGCAGACTAATACATGTGTGTTGTTAGCAAAGAATCCTTCATCATGTGTCTTTTCCCATGTTTACTTCAGCAGAACATCCTTTCTCTGTCTGCTTCAGTGAAACGTTCCCTCATGAGTCTGCTTTAGCCTTTCACACCCATGTCCACTTTAACAAAACATTCCTTCACTTGTTTGCCCGAGCAGAACACCATCCAACCAACTTTCTAAAGAACCCTTAAGTTTCCACCAATGTATACAATGTTTTCATCCATAGCTACACCTCATACACTCCCCACATGCCTCCTTCCTGCCTTCGTGTCCTATCCTTTTTCTCCCTATTCCTCCTCCTCTCTACCTCCTACTTCTCTCCCCCTTCTTCCTTCTTTTTCCTCCTCTTCTTCTTCCTGTACTGAGGCTAGTTACTTCTGCCAACTGGAATACTGATTGTTATTGAGTTGACAGCCATAATACATATACATACATATATGCTTACATGCATGCATACATACATATATATGTATACACACACACATAGACACACACACAGACACACACATATATATAAAATTTTTAGGTTCTGAAATGTTTACCTTTTTCATCATAGCCAGTTTTTACTCATTCCTATTTGACGATAAAATATTTAGTTGTAAGATCACCTCAACATGGTTTTTTTTTTTTGGACTTAATACTTTTGTTTCTATTTTGTTCAGTAATAGATTTACTTTTTAAAAGAGGTTAGATTGATTGGAAAGCTGAGTAGAAGATCTGGAGACCCCTGGGATCCATCTTTTCCATTCCACTTCCACCAAGTTCTGCATATTATTAACAATGTCTGTTAGTGTGGTATATTTGTTGTAATTCATGAGTTCATCTTGCTGTGTTATTTACTATTATAAGATTCACTTCTGTTGTACAGTGGCTGGTTTTGACAGCTGTTTAATCCCACAAATACAGTTATCACAATATCAGAAAGAATGGTTTCAGTGCTCTAAAACTCTCCTGCATTCCACTTGTTTTCCTGTGTATTCATCTCCCAACCCTTGGGCAATCATTGAACTTTTAACTGTGTAATTTTAATCTCTTAAAGAATGTTGATGACTAAATTCATGTTTTCTTCTAGGCTTCATGGTTTGATAGTTCATTTCTCTTTATTGCTGGATGGTATTTCATTGTATCAATATGTCACAGTTTGAATTTTTCTATTCCCCTATTGAAGGTGATCTTATGACTTCCAGTCTGGGCATTTGTGAACACAGCTGCTCTACACACTGTGTGCAGGGTTGTACCCAACTCATTTACATTTGGTTCAGTCAGTACTGGGCTGAGTGCTGAGGCAGTGTTTAGTTTTGAAGGAAGTGCTGTTCTACAAGTGCTGTGACAGGTTAGAGTCCCACCAACCACTGTTAGCATTCCTGTTGTGCCACATGTCACTGCCAAAAAGCCATCAGAGTTTCAGGTTTTAGGCATTCAAATAGGTATGCAATTGGATCTCATTTTTTATAATCTTCACCTAATATCACTTGACATTCTGTATCTTTATATCTATTTCCCATCATTTGTAACTTCTTTAATGATGTCTCTGTTGGTGTTTACATTTTGATATAATGTCTTCTATGTAGCTAAGCTTCCCCTTAAACTTTATTTATATGGTACCCAGACTGACTTCTGGCTTACCATCCTCTTGCCCCAACCTTCCTAGTGCTTGGATTATAGGAATGTGCCAACAACATGTCGAGGTTTTCTTGCCTAATTTTTGTCTTTTTTTTTTTTTTAAATGATTGAGTTCTAAGAGGTTTGTGTATGTTATAAGTACATATCTTTTATCAGACGTATGTTTTGCAAGTATTTCCTCCCAGTCAGTTGTTGGTATTTTTATTCTTCTAGCAATATCATTCACAGAGCTTAACTTATTAAGAAATTGTATCTTCCTAAGGTCATGTTCTGTATGCTGTGATAACTATTCCAGGCTGTCAACTTGACATGCCTGAAAGAGGGAACCTCAATAGAGGAATTGCTCCTATCACACTGGCCTATGGGCATGTCTGTGGGGCATTTTCTTGATTGCTTATTGATGGAGGAGGGCCCAGTGCACTATGGGTAGCGCCACCCATGGGTACATGGTCTTGGGCTCTATAAGGAACCTAAATAATCAGAAGCAGGGGGAAAAAAGCCAGCAAGCCACAACTCCTGTCTCTAGATTCCTGTTTTCACTATCTGCCCTGACTTCCCTTGATGATGGGCTGTGACCTCTCTGCTAAAATAAACCCTTTCCTCCCCAGCTCGCTTTTACTCATGGTGTTTATCACAGCAACAGAGAAATAAGGTAGAACTTGTTTGTGTTGTTGTTGTTGTTGTTGTTGTCTTTTGAGTCAAGGTTTCATGTAGCCTAGTCTGGCTTTGAACATGCTACACAATCAAGGGTGGCCTTGAACTCCTAATTCTTCTGCCTCTATCTTTCAAATTTGAGGATTATAGGCCTGATTCACCACAAGTGGCTTGGTTTGTATGCTTTTAAAATTGTGTTTAAAAACTTCGTCACCAAACACAAGTCAGACTAGACTTTGCTCATGTTCTCTTGTAGAAATTTTATAGTTTTGTGTAGTACAATTTCATCTGTGGCTCTTCTGAGAGGTTTAAAGTCTATGCCTAGATTTATTCTAGATATCTGTGTGTGTTTCGGGACATTGTTGAAAAGACTTGTTTAGTTATTGTGTTGCTTTTCTCCTTTGTTACTTATCAGTAATATGGATATATTCAGTTCTCTCTAATACCATTTTTGATTATCCTAGCATTGAGTATGGTTAATAGTATAATCTGCTTTCTTTTGGTAGACTAAGGGTTAAAACTAGGACTATATCTGCTAGAGAAGTCTTTACCACTGAGTTTTATACCTAGCCCTATAATAAATTTGAAAAATTAATAAGGATTAAGAATTTTAAGCCGGGCGGTAATGGCACATTCCTTTAATCCCAGCACTTGGGAGGCAGAGGCAGGTGGATTTCTGAGTTCAAGGCCAGCCTGGTCTACAGAGTGAGTTCCAAGACAGCCAGAGCTATACAGAGAAACCCTGTCTCAAAAAACAAAACAAAACAAAACAAAAACAAAAAAAACAACAACAACAAAAAAGAATTTTAAGTTTTAAATGTTATGTCATAAAGTTATTGCTGACCCACATAGTATAGTATTAAAGACACACTTTTCTTTAATGCTTTCTTTGTAATAAATAGCAAATATTAATTTTTTATCATTACTAAATAGTACATTAGATAATTTTCTATAAAAATCCTGTGAATTCATTTCAGTTACAAAACATTTTAAAATATTGGCCAATCGAGTATGTCTTTTGTTTTCTCATAGTAATGCATAGGAAAGAGGAGCTGTCTCATTTCCACAGAGTATAGTACAGATGGGAGGTGGGAAAGCTTTCTTGTTGTAGGAAGTTACCAAAATATAACCCATTGATGGTATTTATTATCCATAGATTCATTTCAGGACAATCATATGGTATACAGGAGGTGGATAGATAGGAGCTATTAAACACACAGACATAGATATATAAATATATAGATGTATATATTTATAAATATGTCTATATGTTTGTGTGTATGTATGTATATGTGTGTATATGTATGTATGTCTAGATACTGGTAAGTTTAGTTTTTACTCACAAATAATGTTAAATAAGCATATTTAGACTTCCCTCGGGAAATGCAGGTTTTCATTATCTAACAGTTTTTCAAGGACCTACCAACAATTTGTTAGAGAAACTATACTTGTAGTAGTAGTCTCCTTAGCCTGATGCTTTCTGTTCTCCCTTTCTCAAACTGCAGTAGTCTGGGATATATAGTATATCAAGTTCATTCAGGTTCTGGTGGACCTAAGGGGCATTATGAAATATCAGTATAAATTCTTAATGAGTGGTCAGGTTGGAAAAATTAGTTTCCTCTAACTTGGAATGTGTTTGCATTTGTTACAGCGTACCAATATGTTGGGGGGGGGGGACACAAACAAACAAAACAAAATAGACTCCCCCTACCCCCAAACCATGTCCTATGATGGTGTCTATGTTGAGCTGTGGGAAATTAGAAAAAAAAGCAAGTTTGAGAGACTCTTAATTTTCTTGTTATTGCTGACAACTGAAAGTTTATAATTAATAGTATAGACATTAAACACGTGGACTTTTAAATAATGTATGGAAGAAATGTTGGTTGTGTTTACAGAAAACTTTGACACAAAGAAGAATGAATTAACAAGACAGGGCTTTATGGACTTGCATCTGATGGAAGCAAATGATCGAGAAGGAGACCCTCTTGACTTGTGGGTGACTTTGCATTCCATGGGCTACAATAAGGCTCTGGAGCTGACAGAGGTAAGACATTCAAGCGCTGACAATAGCCTTGGTTTCCATGGTATTTTCTCTTGAGCGTTCTGATACACGACTTTTAAATCTAGGCACTCAAGTCCTTGACCTTCTGTAGTGTAAGATGAATCCCAGGACATCCCAGGTGTTTCTCCAGTACTCCACTGGAAATGTTCTTTACTGAAATGTACTTACTTTACTGAAATGTCTGTGATTAATCAGAGACAAAAAGTTTGAATGTTGATGTGCAGAGGGAAACTAGTAATTCAAATGTGTATATTTTTGCTGGAACACTGTCCAAGAAAGAAATTGTGTGAGAAGAATTCTGAGTACTCATGAGATAACTCCAAGAAAACAAGACAAGAGCCTTGTGACCTCAGTTTCTTTAGAACCATGGAATTATTCTTGGATTGGACTCTTGTGCCCCACCCAGGTGTAGCTTATAGGAGTGGGTTTACTTCAGATTATTCATTACTGCTGGCTATTGCTATTTGTTTACATGCCTCTATGGAAAAACACATTTTTCCTATGTGTGGCTTGTCCTATTGATTGAACATCTTACTCATGTTATTCTTCTTAACTCTCAGAGTTTAAATTGTCTGATGCTCTGAATAAAGTTGGCTGGTGCATGAGATTTAGTCTGCCTCATTTTTAGGCCCCCGCTTTCCCAGGCTCAGGCCACCAATATATTTGAAATTGGAGATGGCTGTTTGAATTCTCAAAATCTTATTTATAAATTGAAGAACTTCATCCTAAGAGAAAGAAGATTCTCTGAGATAAGAAAGATGTGTCTACAGAGAGTTGGGAATGCTTGTTTGTTTTTTCTTTTTGTTTGTTTGTTTTTGATTTTTGGTTTTATAGTGCTTCTTGGGTTACTATTTATAAGACACTGGAAATAGTAACTCACTGACCCAAAGCACTTTTTATGTGATGTACTAGTCAATGACGTAGTGAGCAAGTACAAAGTTAAATAATATTAAGTCCAAAGTAGGAGGGAAGCTAGGCCTTCTTAAATTCTGTGTCATGTTTAAAATACAGAATTTAAGAGTTTGAGCTCAAGCCACATACTAAGTAAGAAGATTTCTTTATACTCTTAACCTGGGATTCATTTTCTCAAACATCAGTCAACTTTGTAATATTTATTTTATGTGTACAAATGCTTTGGTTGCATGTATGGTTGTGTACCACATGCCATGCCTTGTGTCCATAGAAGTCAGAGGAAGGTGTCAGATCCCTTGGCACTAGAGTCACAGATGATGATGAGCCACTATGTCAGTGGTGTGAAATGAATCCAGGTCCTCTGGAAGAGCAACCAGTGCTCTTAACTGCTAGGCTAGCTCTCCAGCTCCCACTTCAGTTGCTTAAAAGGGTAGTACTAGAAATAACAGATTTAAAATGTAACTACTTTGACTAAATCCCTATTTTTGATATCATTCAGTATTCCTCAGAAGGATACTTTCTGAGTGCTCTCTCCTTTCTCTCACTCATTCTCCCCTTCCCTCCCTCCCTTCCTCCTTCTCTCCTCTCCCCCCTTTTAAGTACCTCATTTTTAATTGAGTGTGAAGAGTTACCATAATTTTTTTTTTATTTATTTTTGGTTTTTCAAGACAGGGTTCCTCTGTGTAACAGCCCTAGCTATCCTGCAATGAGCTCTGTAGATCAGGTTAGCCTCATACAGAGATCTTGCCTCTGAGCTTCCTGAGTGCTGGGGTTTAATGGGATGCACCACCATAGCCCAGTGGAGTTACTATAATTTTAAATTATTTATTTATTTATTTATTTATTTAATGTATATGAGTATACTGTAACTGTCTTCAGACATATCAGAAGAGCACATCAGATCCCATTACACACGGTTGTGAACCACCATGTGGTTTCTGGGACTGAACTCAGGACCTCTGGGAGAGTAGTCAGTGCTCTTTACCACTGAGTCACCTCTCCGGCCCTCTGTAATTTTTAAAATATTCCTCTTTAGCCAAATATTTTGTGAATTTTATATTTGAACCAAGATTATAAAAGCTACTTCTAGTGTATTCTGTTATACATGTTTTCATGTAATAGAAATGTAAAAATCAATAAAACATTTGAAAACATTTGAAACCATTTATTAATATTACTTACCTTTGAAACCATAGGTAAGAAAGACTTATAAGGTAAATTTTTATGACTTAAATTTTATTTATAACATCAAATAGATACTATATTCCCTCTATTTGAAATTTAACAGACAGGGACCTAGGGCTGGCACTCATTTGATAAGAGTGATTGCCTAGAGTACACAAAGCCCTGAGTACAGTTCCCAAGACCATATAAACTGGCACCATAATATATGCCAGTCAAATATGAAATACTAACAGGAGAAAACACATGCAGCAGAATTTATCAGAGGATGGTGTCCTAGTTTGCTTTCTATTGCTGGGACAAAAGCCATGACCAAAAGCAACTAGGAGAGGAAAGGACTTATTTACAACTTCTAAGCCATGAAGGAAAGTCAGGGCAGGAACTGAGGCAAAGGTCATGGAGCTGTGCTGCCTACTTGCTTGCTCTCCGTGTTTTGCTCAGCCTGCTTTCTTATATATCCCAGGACCATCTGCTCAAGGGGCAGCACCACCCACAATTGACTTGAGCCCTCCTACATCAATTATTAGTCAAGAAAATGCCTTGACTAATTGTCCACACACTTGTCCACAGGCCAATATGATAGAGACATTTTGTCATTTGACTTTTTCTCTTCCCAGATAAGCCTAGAGTTTGTATCAAGTTGACAAAAACCTCCAGATAAGACTACCACCTCCCCCTGCATAGATGAGACTGTCACAACCCCTCCTCAGCATAGATGACGAGACTACCACTCTAACTAAAGAAAGAGAAGTCATGATCTGTTGCTTATAAGAGAAAGCAATGCTGGGCAGGCACAGTTGGTCTACATAGATCATCGTGCTTGTTTTTATTTATTTTATGTTGGAGGCCATGATGTTAAGGAATTATCTTTTAAGTATTAAAGCCATAAATGATTTGATGAAGCATATGTATGTATGAAATTCTTAATTGTGTTGATTGGTTGGCACTTAGTGGCATTCATTTTTAGAACTCTGGACAGTAGTTTTTAAAGTCTCTGAGATTGCATGGCATGCTGTGTATGTCTAAAATCTTACCACCTGGGAAAGTACTAAGCTGATGTAGGAGGCCTTTGAGTTTGAGTCTAGCCTGGGCTGCATAGGAAACTGAGAACATCGTGGAGTAAATAGCAAGAGCCTGTCTCTGAAAGTAAAAGACAAAAGGAAAACAGCAACCATACAACCTCTAACAAGCCAGACATGTTATAAGAAGTGAGTCAAAGACATGACCCCACATTTCCCAGCTGTGGCCAGGAAAACAAGTCTCAAGGATTCTCTGATTTACCTCATGCAGCCTTTTAATATGTCTTTTAATTGATAGAAACTCATTTACCTGTAATGTTAATCCAGGTTCAGCCAGAAGCATGAGATTTGGTGCAGGCTTTGCTTAGGTTTGTCAAAAGGAAATCCAAGGCTTGCTTGATTTAATTGTTTGAATTCAAGAATGTCAGCTGATTTGCCCTGCCTTCACATCTTAGGCTATGCTCATTTCTATATCCGTCAACATAAGAAAAAGGTTTTTAAACATTTTAGTGTGTGTGTGTGTGTGTGTGTGTGTGTGTGTGTGTGTGTGTGTGTGTGTGTATGCAAGTATGTACATGTACATGCAGGTGCCCACAAAAGCCAGGGGGCATTGGATTCCATAGAGCTGGAGTTACAAGTGGTTGCTAGATGCCCAGCATGGCTTCTTGGCCTTCTGGAAGAACACCAAGTGCTCTTAACCACTGAGCCATTTCTCCAACCCTGAAGAAATTGTTAGAGTGGTATAACTCCTAAAAATGGGATCACTCTCTTCACAAGATTTTTGTTCAAAAGAGTTTTTAGTTGGTTCCCTTTATCTCCAGTTTTAGTTATTTGTAATCTATTGTAGTCTGAAGTATTAATTCAAAGAATCAAGAATTTAAAAACAAAACAAAATGTTACATCCTAAGTTAAGTTCTGTTCTGAGTAGTATGATGAACCCTCATGAGTTCTTACCAGCGCCTGAATTAGGACAGGATTGTCCTTTTTTCTAGCTTCTGCCTCAGTGTCAGGCTTGGTAACAAGCACTTCTGCCCCCCAGCCAAATGAAGCTTAAGTGACATGATAACCATTTAGAGTAAGTTTATTTATTTAAAATTTTACCAGGAGGCTAATCCAAGATCTTTTTTGTTTCTCCCACCAGGCATGCCCATTTGTCATCAATATCTATGCCGAAAGATGTAAGCCAAGAATTAAAGCTATCCATATGGAGGCATGTAGTGGACAACTTGAGAAGGCTATTTGCAAATCTGTCCTTGATAGAAGCGAGGCTAAAGTCATGGATGGCTATGAAAATATAATCGTACATACTTGCAATTATGACACGTGGATAACATCAATTATTGAAAATAAGGTATTAGAGCTTTTCACAGTGGCAGTATCATAGCCAGTGAGGTTTATACAAGGCACAGTTACTGCTAATTGCAAATAAGGTATTGATTATGAGGTAGTTTTTCCTTATTTTAGTATACAGTTTAATAATAATGTTATCTTCCTTCTTACATTGCAGCCAAAAATCCTACTATATTTTTAATATTTATAATGGACAATTATTCTTTTTAGTATGTATAAATCAAACTTGACATTATACTTTTATGTTATTTATAATAACTCAAGACCATCATTTTTATTAAAATATGAAAGTTAAAATTTGGAGATCATTGAAGAATCAGCATAACTTAGGTGCAAAATAAGGATATAATTTTTGTTTCTATAAAAGATTTTCACAGTGAGACCACTAGGAAACATGCAATATACTCTGTGATTTCAAGTTGAGATACTTAGAAAGACAAATACTCTCAGAGAGAAGAGAGGATAAGTAAATGTTAAGCCATGGATGTGCAGTAGTTTTAGCACACCTGTGTCTCTTGTAATGGTCTAGACTGTAGAACTTGGGGACGATGTGTGATGAGGGGAGAGAGAATTGTAGACTAGGATTTTAGCTTTATCTGAGGTTTAGATATGCTAAGAGGCAACCTTTAGAATCAAGGCAAACAGAAGAAGAAACATAGGAAGGGACAGTACAAAGGTTTACTAGGAAAGTAAAAAACAATAGTAGAGTGGATCCAAGACACATGCTTATTAAGTCAGTGAATAAGAAAAGATCTCAATTACATGGATGTTTCAGGCATCTTAGTTGGAAGGTGGGATCCAAGTGAATGGGTGCTAGAAAAATAGAGGTTAAAGATGGACATTGTTGCTATAATAAGCCAAGGTTGAGCTAACTTGTTCTCACTGTCCACAGTGGTCTGTGAATGAAAATCAAAAGGAAAATTAAAACTCATTTGAAAGAAAGCTGCTGATGTCATTGGTGGTCATTTAGAAAGAAACCCGTAGCACTGAGCTGGTTTGTGTGAATTTGTGATGGACTGGATTCTAGAAACATATGTTCAGGTCTTATTCTCAAGTTTATATCTGTATTTATTTTTCAAAACTAAAGACTTTTAATTTTCTATAGTCAGATGACAAAGTGATTATTCACATCAATAACGAACTGAGTAAAAACTGTGTCAACAACAGAGGACTCAACATCTTTGCCGTAGAAGTGGCACCAAGATCTACAATGGTAAATGTTACTCTCTAACTAAAGCCTTTGGAAAAGAACTCATTTCCTATTAGTGCTATCTATCAGTAAGCATGTGGCATGAAATGAAGTGGAAAGTTATTTAAGCATGGCATTCAGAGCACTAAATACCCCATTTCTTCTCCAGGAGAGGGAGCGAGATTTGTGTTTAGTTTGCTTTGGAGTATTTTCTCATTTAACCCAGGCTGGCCTCAGACTCACTATGCAGCCAAGACTGATTTTAAACTCCTGCTCTTCAGTCCACTATGTCTGGCGGAGGCTTTCCTTTTAATCCAGTCTTGTCACTGATTGAGCAACAATGGGATAGTCATTTAACTTTGTCCGTTCTAGTTAGTTTTAAAATTTGTTTTACACTATGTATGTGCACATGTGGATGTATCCATGCACATTCGTGCCACAAAATGCATGTGAGAGTTAGAGGACACTTGTAAGGAAACCATGTGTGTTCCAGGATCCAGTACGGAGGCAGGCACTTTTATCAGCTTAGCCATATGCCATCTCTGTCCAGTTTAAGGGTAAAGTTAAAGTAATATCACTAGGTTAGTTAAGTCTTTCCCAAGGTTAGTATAAAGATAAAAATAAAATTATATGCATGAAAGCACTTTTAAACATCATACAGAGAAATGCCAAATATTATGACTAATAAGTTATTTTAATAACCCAAACTATGTGTAGCTACACTATAAAGATTGTTCAATGTTGCCAAACAGTAGTGGTGCACGCCTTTAATCACAGCGCTTGAGAGGCAGAGGCAGGCAGATTTCTGAGTTTGAGGCTAGCCTGGTCTACAGAGTGAGTTCCAGGGCAGCCAGGGCTACACAGAGAAACCTAGTCTCGAAAAAACAAAAACCAAACCAAACAAACAAACAAAAGATTGTTCAATATTACCTGAGAAATGAAACACCTCTAAGTTTTAGATAAGCAACTCAGTCAAGAACCAGAAATAGCTATAATCTTAGTATAGCAGATTATGTCTTACTAATGAGGTCACAAATTGAAAGGCAAGAATGGATCAGCAGAGTCCCAGGGTCTGGTGAAGGGACAGAGAAAAGCTTACTAGTCTATATTTTACACCCTCCCCCATGTTTTCTGTGAAATTCCACAACCTTCTTGAGTGATTTAAAGGTAAAGGGTAAAAATAGCTTATTATTTAAGTTTCTCCAATGAAGACTTAGGAAGTGGACTTCAGAGCTAACTCAGTGAGTAAAGTACCTGCTGTGGATCTTCAGAATCCTGTAAGGCAGGCATGGTGTTGCACATCATGTAACCCTAGTTCTAGGGAGAGAAACAGACCAGACAGTCTAGCCTGATCAGCAGGGGCAGGTTCCCTGAGATGGATAGTGTTTGAGGAATAATAATTAAGCTTGACCTCTTCCTTCCACATATGTACATGCCTGTATGTTCACCCACATGAACATATGTACACATGTGCAAACAAGGATTTTTTTCTTTGTTGAGACAGTAGTCTCACTGGGGAACCCTGGCTGGCCTAGAACTTACTGTGTGGACCAAGTTTCCCTTGAACTCACAGATATCTGCCTGTCTTTGTCTCTTGAATGCTTGGATTAAAGCTATGCTCTGCCACACCTAGTTTCACAGAAGATATTTTTTATTATACTAGGCCTAGAAACATTGTATTGAAAATTAGCAAATAGCAATAAATTATCAAAAATAAAAGCTTTCTGTTTTTTTTTTAATGCAGGTTTGTCAACATGTAATGCCCCTGAATGAACAGCAAGAATGGATATATTGCTGTGTGTATTCTCTTGTATCTTAAATAATTCCATTTGGAGCTATCAAACTAAGAAGTATTCTAGATCGAATATTTTATTTATTAACTACATGCTTTTCCATGTAACTGGTATACTTAATAGTCTGTTTCATTTCTATGCATTTATATTTTATGTCCATGTTATATATTTTATTATTAAAATACAAATAATGTTTTAAAAGTGACTGTCTTGTTAATTGAATGGGAAATATAAGTACTTTTTGTTTTTTAATGAAAAGAAAACTATAGATAGGATTCTTAAAAATAATATTCAATGTCTTCTTCAAAACTTTTGGTTTGTCTTATAAGAAAACTAAAAGGCAGTATGAATACAAAACTAACTATTTAAGGATCTAATTACTAAAAGATAAGTGGAATTGAAGAAACCTATTTGTGTGATAGGAAGCTAAAACCTGTTGGCAATTGCAGGGATATTTTGTCCCAACAGCAAATTTCCCACTGGCATGGTGGGTTGCTTTTCACAGAGGGTACACTGGAACAGTTAAAATTAAGCCCATGTAGCAGTTAAGGAGACAGTATGTGACATGAAAAATGACAGCAAGCAATTAAAAACTGTTTGTGAGTAACCGAGCACTTGGCCAGTCTCAGCTGCAAATCTGAGCACCACCTGGCAGATACTATTCTGTTGCCTACTGTATGCAAGCGCATAGTTTAAATGTTACATGGAGTTTGGACCATTAATTTACATACATGTAAGATGGTTGCATTACCTCACTGTTTGAACTCTTCCGACGGATGTCTCATTAAAAGTAGTGAAATATAACATTATTTTGTTTATGGTCCAGTGCTTTACAAGTTCAACAGCTGTGGCCATATATCTCATGTGACCTCATATTGAGTTACGGAAAACTGTATGTATATGGTGCTAAAAACATATAGCAAAGTTGCTACATTTGTCTAAAGTAGTATGGGGGTTTTATAATCAGATAATGGGTCTCATGAAGTATTATCTCACAAACATGGAGACTCAAGAAAAAGACCACGGAGAACTGGAGCAGGACCTGTCTCACAAAACCTCTGCTCTGCTGGAGCTGTGGCGGCTGGGGTAGGGGCTCACTATCTTAGTTCCATCTCAGTCAAATTTTCTTTTTCTTCTAACTTGTAACATTCCACAGTTCTGATATTTTCAAACTAATTTGTTAGGTTTTAGATACTACCTTAAGAAAATAATACTTAATCACTACCTGTTTTTCTACTATATATTGGCATATACAAGTTTTTTTAAGTTAGTGGTCTTCTCTTAAATCTATTTTTGTGTAGGTTAAATATACAGCAGAAACTTGATATGCTATATTTAATCCTATCTTGGGTATAATCCAGGAAAATAGAACTGTATATCTGATTTTGGCCACTAGGGGGGAGTGCATATTAGAAGGGGGAGAATTTTCAACTCTCCTTTGAGAATTTTCAAGGCTCCTTTGGTGAAACTATGTGCTTTGTCTGGATGGAAAATATATGAAAACAGTCCTTGCTAAAATGAATACCAAGTCTTCTCCTCTTAAAAAAGTGCTGACTTGCTGGGTGGTGGTGACACACGCCTTTAATCCCAACACTTGGGAGGCAGAGGCAGGCGGATTTCTGAGTTCGAGGCCAGCCTGGTCTACAGAGTGAGTTCCAGGACAGCCAGGGCTACACAGAGAAACCCTGTCTCAGGGGAAGAAAAAAAAAGTGCTGACTTGCTATTCTTTATGACTGTAGATACACACACACACACACACACACACACACACATACACACACATATATATTCGATCATCTAAGGAAAAGAAAGCAAAGGAACTGCATCATGGCTTGAGGAAAATAAAGTAAATGAATGTGCTGATTTGAAGGAAATAAGTAAGAAGGATCCTTGCAGGGAGAGAATTTAAGGACCAGGAACTAGTAATAGTTGCCTAGTCTAATGGAACAAACTTTGGACTGCTTTGGCCCATCTGTATTTGCTAACTGTAGCTTTTCTGTCTAAGGGAATCAAGAACAGATAGCCTTAATTCTTATAAGCTGCCTTTATTTGTAATCAAAGTCAGTGTGGACATTAACGTAGGCACTCTAGGACCGTGGCTGCAGCTCAGTGATTGAGTGCTCGCTTAGTGTGCATGGGCCTGGCTTTGATCGCCAGAACCACAAGAAGACAGGGAAAGGAGAATTCCTTTCCTTTACATGGTTTTCAAAATAGCAATATTAAAGATAGCACCATATATATTACAAAGGACCTGGAACATTGTTTCTCTAAAAATTAAACTATGCTCCCCATTTCTTTTAGATGGCATTCACAGCCGTCTCGTAGTTTACATACATACAGTCCTTATTTTATTGTCCTTTACAATCAAGAGCCACCAGATTAAGCCGAAGGGCAGCTGAAGTGTAATCTTCTAGCTGAGTCCTTATACGGTAAGCTCAGTAGCACTCTGCTCACCTCCCTGCTACCTGTGGCACCTCTGCAAATATGACTAAATTGGCCCTTCTCAGCTATTCTCCCAGATGTGACCATGATCCAAAGACCCTTAGTGGATGTGAGCAGTGGGGATTTGACCTCAGAAAGCATCATGGAGATAGACCTAAGCAATGCACCCTTGATTGATACATCGCGAAAATATATGGAATTTTACATTTTCATCTCAAATCCAAGAAAACGACTTAGGTTTCTAAAAGATAAATACGGGAGGATTTCTTAACTAACTAAATTTTAAAACCTACATTTTGGCTTTCCTTCATTTTTGTGGAATGGTGGGACTATAGGCAGTTCTGTAGGGCATTTTCTTGATTAATGATTGATGTGGGAGGGTCCAGAT
>JADRCD010237672.1:0-13469 GCA_019843815.1 Montemys delectorum | reverse complement strand
TTGATATCAAACAACAATCAGTTGAACAGTGTTATTGAGATGCTTGTCTACAGCAATACTGAAAATACATCTTTTTCTCAATATGAATTTTAAATAACTCCAAACATATTAACTGTATATTTTAAAATAATACATCACTACTAGTATTTTTTTAATTGAGTATTTAAATGAACATAAATAGATAAGATCTTTTTGTTTCTTTGTTTGTTTTGTTCTGTTTTTAGTAGAGCTTAAAATCTTGGCTCTCACTGTGATACAAGCCCAAAATAAGAACAATTTTTAAACATTAGAGTTCATACCAATAAGGCTGTACTTCAATGACCCTCACATCACCAAAGGATTTTACCTCCATTGTAGCTAAGAGTTGACAGTTCTTCTGCGCCAAGGAAAGAATTGTAGGCATGATTTTTGGATACAGACTTCCTGTATGTATGGATGGTCAAAGCTATTTGACTTGAGTGAGTGACTTTATTCTCAGCCCACAGAGAACAGGTTACATTCATTTAAGACATGGTGTGTGTATTAAGATGGTCTATCCATGAAGTCATTCACCAACTGTTTCAATGAACAATGGTTCTGCTTGGAGGGTGGCACAGACATTAGGTGACGGTAAGAATCTGGTTCATTGGCTGTGATAATTTGGAAAAGCATTCATCTCAGAGAAAGAGTAACTTATAAAGTCCTCTTCTTCAAACTTCATACAATAGTTACAAATGTCAAGCAAAGCATTCAGTCTTACTCTTTGTTGTTCTCTTACAAGCAACCTCACAAGTTAATTGTCCACGTTTCTTTTGCCTGTATAAATACTTTTGAAATATGTAAGCTGTTCTGAAAATCATATTATCGTAGAAAAACATCAAATAAACAATCCTACCTATAGAGAGGCCGACATAGGAGAAGTCTGATTTCAAGACCATTATGTGGTACACAGCAAGACACTGTCACATACAAACAAGCAGAAAGTGTATAAGGATTGTACAGTATTGGACCTATTTCACCAAATACCAAATTAGAGAGACTACTGGGTGACAACCAACAAATTTCTCATTCCTCTTATTTTTGGATTCCAATCAATTAGGATACGATGGTAATATTAATTTTCTTATTAAGATATAAAGAAAAAAATAATTGTTACTTCCTGTTGTTTTTGTTGTAAGAGGTGGAATTAGGTTTGTGTGGGTTTGTTGAAAGATTACTTTCTTGCTTTTTCTAGGGTGTAGTTTTGCTCCTTATGTTGGAGTTTTCCATCTATTATCCTTTGTAGGGCGGGATTTGGAGAAAGATATTCTGTAAACTTGGATTTGTCATGAAATATCTTGGTTTCTCCATCTATGGTAATTGAGAGTTTTGCTGCGTATTGTAGCCTGGGCTGGCATTTGTGTTCTCTTAGGGTCTATATGACATCTGCCCAGGATCTTCTAGTTTTAATAGTCTCTGGTGAGAATCTGCTGTAATTCTGATAGGCCTGCCTTTATATGTTACTTGACCTTTTTCCCTTACTGCTTTTCAAAATCCTTCTTTGTTTAATGCATTTGGTGTGTTGATTATTATGTGACTGGCCCTTTAAGTTTGGAGTCTTCACTCTCTTCTATACCTATTATCCTTAGGTTTGGTCTTCTCATTGTGTCCTGCATTTCCTGGATGTTTTGGGTTGGTTAGGAGCTTTTTGCTTTTTGTATTTTCTTTGACTGTTGTGTCAATGTTTTCTGTGGTGTCTCCTGACCCTGAGATTCTCTCTTCTGTCTCTTGTATTGTGTTGGTGACGCTTCCATTTATGACTCTTGATCTCTTTTCTAGCTTTTCTAACTCCAGGTTTGTCTCCATTTGTGATTTCTTTGTTGTTTCTATTTCCATTTTTAGATTCTAGATGGGTTTGTTCATTTCCTTCTCGAGTTTGATTGTGTTTTCCTGTAGTTCTATAAGTGTTTCCTCTTTAAGGGCCTTTAGTTGTTTACCTGTGTTCTCCTGTATTTGTTTGAGGGAGTTATTTATATCATTCTTAAAGTCCTGTATTATCACCATGAGAAGTGATTTTAGATCTGAATCTTGCTTTTCTGATGTGATGGTGTGTCCAGGACTTGCTATGGTGGGAGGATTGGGTTCTGATGATGCCAAGTAACCTTGGTTTGTGTTGTTTATGTTCTTATGCTTGCATCCCAGCATCTGGTTATCTCTAGTGCTACCTGCCCCAGCTAAATCTGACTGGGGCCTGTCCTTTCTGTGATCCTCAGAGTCAAGCTGCCTCTGTGATCCTGTGATTCTGGGATCCTGTGATCTGGGCCCATTAGAGCACCCAGGAGTGGAGCTTCTCCTAGGTGCAAACTTTGTGCCCAAGGTCTGCTCAGAGCACCAGCCCAGAGAGACCGGAAGGAACCCGAGTCACTGGGCTGCTCAGGGCACTGGCCCAGCCAGACCAGGAGCAACCCATGCCACTGGGCTGGTGGAGTTCCTGTGTGCCTGGTCCTGCTGGTCCAAGTTACTCCTGTGCTGGGACTTATGTTGTGTCCTCTTAACCTCTGATCCTGGGCATGTTAGAGCACCTGGGAGTGGAGCTTCTTCTAGGTGTTGTGGGACTGGCTGCAAAATTTGCACCCAAGAAGGCTTGAATCATAGTTGAGAGCCTTCCAGGATGAAACTTAAATATTTACACATGTAATGTATGTCAGTGTTGTCTAAGAATAATTTTTATAATCACTTAGAGATTGTCTGCTTTCTGTACACAAACAAACTGGACCAACTGATTGCTAGACACAGGGAAAATGAATTCAGAGGGGTGAGAGAAGGCCCCGTGTCATTGTCTGTCACAGACCTCTGTGATTCAGAGACCTCAGTCCCCTCTGGCGGGCCTTGTGAGTTCCACCTCCATCACTTGTACCTTTGTTCTTCTCCTGAAGGTCTCTTTTTCATTTTACTACAGTGAGGTCTCGTCTACTTATTTATTTATTTATTTATTTATTTATTCATTCATTCATTCATTCATTCTTCTCATAAACAGTTCATCAGGACAGCAGCCTTCCCAATCTCCCTCAATGCTTCCCTCCCTCCACTTTTCCAATTTTCCCCACACCTCCCTTCTCCTCTAGACACACCCCTCTATTTTTCACTTCAGAAAAGAGCAGGCCTCCCAGGAATAGCAACTGAATACAGCATAAGAAGATGCAATAAGACTAGGCACAAACCAGCATAGCAAGAGTTGGCTAGGAACCCCACTAGGAGCAAAAGGGTGCCAAGAGCAGGCACCAGAGTCACAGACGCCAGACGCTCCTCCAATTGTTAGGAGGCCGACAACAACATCAAGCTAATAACCATAACATATATTCAGAGGAGGCAGTGCAGACCATGTAGGCTCCATGATTGCCACTTTAACCTATTATATCCCATGGAGCCCTGCTTAGTTGATTCTCGAGGCCTCCTAAAATTCTTCCCCTCCCCCTCCTGAGGGGTTTCCAGAGCTCTAATTGAAGAAACCATGATGGAGATCTTGAATTGTGTCTCTTGTTCCATCTAATGTAGGTCTCTGGGTCTCTGCACCTGCTCCCATCATCTGCTGGATAAAGCCTCTTCGATGACAGTTGAGTGAGGTATCAATCTACGAATATATCAGAATACCCTTAGACGTCTTTTTTGTACTATCCTAGGGCTCTGGGCTATGCACCTTCCAGATCCTGGTCATTCAGGTACTGTCAGACATGGACGGCTTCTTTGTGTGTGTGTGTGTGTGTGTGTGTGTGTGTGTTTTGTTTTGTTTTCTGTTTATTTGGGGTTTTTTGTTGTTGTTGTTTTGGGGATTTTTGTTGTTGTTGTTATTTTGAGACAGGGTTTCTTTGTGTAGCCCTAGCTATCCTGGAACTCACTCTATAGACCAGGCTGGCCTCAAACTCAGAAATCCACCTGCCTCTGCCTCCCAAGTGCTGGGATTAAGGCATCAAGGCATGTGGCACCACTGCCGGGCCATGGACTGCTTCTTATAGTGGGCCTCAAACTAGAAAAGTCGTTGGTTGGCCACTCCCACAAGTTCTGCACATCCTTTGCCCCAGTACATCTTGCAGGCCAGATCGATTGTAGGTCAAAGGTTTTGTGGCTGGGTCCCATCACTGAAAGTTGCCTGGTTACAGAAGATGGCCAGTTCGGGATCCTACTATTCCAGTACTAGTTTTTGCTACAGTGACTCTCCCTGAATCCTGGGAAATTCCAGTGCACAAGGTTTCCACAACACTCCCACCTCCAAATGCTCTCCAGTTCAAGTAATCTCTGCCTGTATTCTCTCCATCCACCCCCTTCCAACCAACATGATCCCTCCAGTTCCTATTACAACCTGCCCTCCATCCTCCTGCAAAATATATTGTATTTCTCACTCCAAGGGAGGTCCATATGTGTTCCTGGGAGTCCTTCTTGATACTTAGCCTTTCTGCCTCTGTTGATTGTAGCATTACTGTCACTTACTTAACATCAAATATTCACTTAGGAAAGAGTACAGACCATGTTTGTTTTTCTGGATCTCAGATGATTTACTTCACTCGAGATGATTTTTTTTTCTAGTTTCTTCCATTTGCCCGAAAACTTCATGATGTCCTTCTTATAAATAGCTGAGTAATACTCCATTGTGTAAATGAACCACATTTTCATTATCCATTCTTTGGTTGAAGGACATCTGGGTTGTTTCTCGTTCCTGGCTGTCATTTAAAGAAAACAGTGCAATAAACACTGTTAAGTGAATGTCTTGAAGCAGGATCGGGTGGCCTTTAGGCATATGCCCAAGAGTGATACAGCTGGGTCTTGAGCTAGGCCACTTCCCAATTTTCAGAGAAAACTCCATATTGATTTCTAGATTGGTTGTACAAGTTTGCACTCCCACCAGCAATGGAGGAGGTTCCCCTTGCTCCACAACCTCACTAGCATGACCTGTCACTTGAGTTATTAATCTTAGCCATTCTGGCAGGTATAAGATAGAACCTCAAAGTAGCTTTCATTTGCATTTCCCTGATGGGTAAGGATGCAGAACACGGCAGTGTTTCTCAGCCATTTGAGATCCTTCTATTGAGAATTCTCTGTTTAGATATGTACCCAGTTTTAACTAGGTTTTTGCTATGTCGAGTCTTGAGTTCTTTATACATATTTGGGTAGTAGCCCTCTATCAAATGTGGAGTTGGTAAAACCTTTTCCTATTCTTTTGGCTGCCAATTCATCTGAATCACAGTGTTCCTTGCCTTACAGCGGCTGTTCAGTTCCATGCGGCTCATTTATCAATAGTTGATCTCAGTGCCTTCCCTGACAGTGTTCTCTTCAGAAGGACTCCTGTGCTTATGTCTTCATCCATATTCCCTACTGTCTCTTCTTCCAGGTTAGGCACACCTGGTTTTATTTGAGGCATTTGATCCATTTGGACTTGAGTTTGTTTCTTGCCAGGTGGTAAATATGGATCTATTTGCATTCTTCTACATGATGACACCCAGTTAGTCCAGCACCGGTTGTTGAAGATGCTCTCTTTTTTCTGGTGTGTTTCTGACTAGTTTATGGAAAACCAGGTGTCCATAGTTGTGACGATTTATGTCTTGGTCTTCAGTTTTATTCTAATGATGAATGCTTCTGTTTTAAGCCAATGCTGTACTGTTTTTATTACTATAGCTCTGTGGAACAGTTTGAAATCAGGGATGATGAAACCACTTGTAGTTCTTTTGTTCTTCAGTATTAGTTTAGATATCATGGCATTTTTTTTATTATTATAAAGTTGAGTACTATGCGTTCAAGATCTGCAAAGTACTGTGTTGGAATATTGATGGGGACTCTGTTGAATTCATACATTGCTTTTGGTAGGATGGCCATTTTTACTATGCTGATCTTACAGGACCATGAGCATGAGAGATCTTTCTGTCTTCAGATATCTTCTTCAATTTCTTTCCTCAGAGACAATGTTTTGTCTGTTGCAAAGCTCTCATAGCTTGGTTATAGTTCCCCCAAGACATTTTATATTATTTATGACTGCTGTGAAAGGTGTCATTTCAATGATAGCTCCCTCAGTCCTTTTGTTCATAGCCTAACGGTTTTTATTTCTTGGGCTTGTTTGCTTGCTCTTATTGTAACCAGGCCATTTGCTGAAGGTGTTTATCAGCTGTAAGTGTTCCCTGGTGGAGTTTTTGTTCTTGCTTATGTATACTATCCTATGCTCTGAAAATAGTGATAATTTCACTATAGTCTTTCCAATTTATTTCCTTTTGGTCTCCCTTACTTCTTTTATTGCTCTAGATATAATTTCAAGTAGTATATTTTAAAGATACACAGAGAAAAGTCAGAATTTCCTTGTGTTTGAGTTTAACGAAAGCATTGCTCTGAGGTTCTCTCCTACTAATAAGAGGTTCGGTATAGTCTTGCTGTAACTTGCCTTTATCATGGCGAAGTAGTTTCCTTGTATCTTGGGACTTTCATCATGAAGGAGAGTGGAATATTGTCGAAGGTCTCTTTGGCATCCAGTGAGATGATCATAGGGGCTTTTTTCTTTCTGTTTGTTTATATGGTGGATTACATTAATGGACTTCTATATGTTGAAACATCCCTGAATCTCTGAGATGGAGCCTGTTTGGTTGTGGTGAATGATCTTTTTGATCAGTTTCTAAATGTAGTCCTCGGACATCCATAAAGGAGTGTGCACACATATAATCCATAAGTGCAAATCAATCTCTCTCTCTCTCTCTCTCTCTCTCACACACACACACACACACACACACACACACACACACACACTACAGGGAAAGCTTTTAAGTGAGAATCTTGACTCTGTGTTGTGATAGTAGTGCCAGGGAGAGTAAGAGTGTGAGCTCTTTGCTCTTCCAATCTGCTTTTTAGTTTTGGGTCAGAGAGGGAATGTTGCTTCCCGTCTGCATCAACACAACTCTCAATGTTACCTTAGACTGGGATCTAGCAGCCTCAGACACCTGAGATTTGCTATCCATCTGCAATGCACAACTTAACAACAAACGTAATGGTGAGAAGCAGAGAGGAAGCTGGTTCAATGTGTCCATGATTGGGAACATTTAGAAATACAGGCTTCCAGTGACTACCAGCGTAGCTTGGAGTTAACGACAATGAACTTGAGATGTGCATAGAGGGGAACTATGGGCTGGAGTAAGAGGCATGGATGATTAAACAGTGCTGGGAGGGGTGGTCCTGCACACCACTGCAGCATTTCCTGCCTTTCAAGGTGTTCTGAAACCCTTATCTCTCACAGCTGGAGGAGCTCAACCTGGCTCCTAGGAGAGGATTCCTTCCCCTCCAGTGTGTGGCCCTCATTTTCCTGGAGGACTAACTTCTTCTGGGGAAAATGGTCTTCCTGAGTGGTTCTGCTGCTCCTGCTACACAAGGGGACTCAAGAGGAAAGGTTAAGGCATCTCTGTTCCTTCAGCCACAGTAGAGAAGGAGGCGATAGCAGGCCTACATCCTGCTTTTGCTTGTCTTGTAGGTCCATTCAAGGACTTGATCCATTTAGAAAACAAACAAACAACAACAAAAGAGCTTCTAAGTTCCTGTTTTACTAATTACCATGTTGGAATTAGTGATAAACCAGTGTCCATAATCTGCTAAATAGAAACTGGAATCTGGAGGATTGACCCAAGTCCTATATTACTGGGGGAGGCCTCTGTGTGAGAGAATATACACACACTCAGAGAGAGAGGGGGGGGAGAGAGGGTGAGAGGAGGAGAGGGGTACAAGGGGAAAGAAGGAGAGGAGGAGATGTGTCGAATAGGAAAGGAAAGGAGAGGAGAGGAGAAGAGAAGAGAGGGGAGAGGGGAAGAGGGAGAGAGGGGAGAGAGGAAGGGGGAGAGGGAAGAGGGAAAAAGGAGGGGTGAGAGGGGAGAGGGGAGAGGAAGAGGGGGAGAGACAGGAGCAGCTGGTGAGCCTTCCCTCCCTTCTTCCTCTTCCCACCAAATGCTCAGCACCTTGCAGACAGAAAAGTAAGTCACTGACTTTCCTTATGGGTGGAGTGAGCAGCCTTCCTCCTTCTTCTCCTTTCCCTGGAATTACTGTGTTCCCCTACCCGTCTGGGGAGGGGCACTCCTGCAGCTGACCCAGGAAGGTTTCCTCAGAGAATTCCCCTCTCTAGCAACAAACAAACACCGCCCAACTACAAATGATTGGGTCATGCTCCCATCTTGTGGTCAAGCTCCCCCCCCCCCCCACCCCCACCCCGCACCTTGAAATCAGTGTGAACTCTGGAGTGCTAAGGAGGAACAAGAAATTAGCCTAGTCCATATATGACAACCAACTGGCAACACAATCCTGGCCAAACATAGATGCCAAGGCCTGGTGTTATGAATGGCTCTGGGTCAGACAGGCTGGGGCGATTCCCACTGCTGCGTTGCTGCACCATGATTTCTCTTTTTACTGTATTCCCTCTGTTCTTCCCGGGCATGACAGAGGAATAGCATCAAAAGCTATGTGCACAGGTATCATTAGAGCTGACTTTGGGGGACAGAGGCACTGACCTACCTAGTGAAGGAGATAAGCGGCCCACCTGGGTCCTCAGTCAGATGGCTGTCAGACTTTGAGAGACATGTGCCCCTCAGGACCAAGGAACGGACCTCCTTCAATCCAAGGCAACCATATATATATAGCCTGTGTGTGTGTGTGTCTGTGTGTGTGTGTGTGTGTGTGTGTGTGTGCCTACACACATACGTAGGCAAAAAGCCCCTGAACCTGGCAGGGAGGAAGATTTTGGAACCTCTGAGAGGTGATGTTTTCCCTACCCTAGAAGGTACTAGGCAATAGAGAGTCACTCAAGAAGAGACACAGGAGACAGGAACAGGCTCATCTCCTACCTCATGTTGGGGAGACAGAACTCTGGAAGTACCATGTGCCTGTTGGCTCTGCTCTTTGTTTCCCAGTCACACCAATCTCTATGACGTTTTCCAAAGGACATCAATAACCGACACACTGTTCATTCAACCAGTGAGTAAACGACCTGTCTAAAGAGGGGAGGTACTCAAGCCAGACTTGGTACATGTAGTCTAGGGTAGTAGCACATTCATTTGCAACTCGGGAAAGAGATCTCTTCCTGATCCAGCAAATCACAGGCTATGAGGAGTTTTGTTTTTGCTTAATCCCTCTGTGATAATGAAGCCACAGCATTTGATAGCAAGGATTGGATCCTACCCAGACCCCTTTAAGGCCTTTGTTGTTCCTGACTGTGGTCTTGACATACCTGGACTTTTTCTCCCTGGATCTGAGCAATGACTACCAGATGAGAGGCAACAGCTTTGGCTCTCCAACAAGTTTTTCTTACCCTGAAACATGCTTCCAGAAGGCTCAGGACAAAATGGACAGAGACATGCCTACTTGTGGAGCTCTGGTTCGAGTAGCTCCCAGTCTCAGCACTCACTACCAAGGAGCCGCACCCTGGCAGCCAACAGTGTGCTTCTCAAAACCAAAGACCTTACGGGGCAGAGTCAATTACTCCCTTAACAAGATTTCTTTCTATTGTGCCTTGGGCAGGTGAAGAAATGAGCATAAATTTAGATTGGCAATGAAGTCCTGTTCATTACAATGAACGAGGTGTCTGGATGGTTGAGCCTAGCCTGGCCCTCTCTGAGTGTCAGTACTACCTGAGGAAGAGCTGCCTACCATGTCAGCCAGGTCTCTTGGCTACCTGGCACCCCACCCCTCAACACAAACACGCTCTTCTTTAAGGATGGGTTAGGCACAGCATTTTCACACCAAACAAGTAATGTTTTGCTCAAGTTTAGTTACCACTGGTGTCAGCACAACAATGAAGGGAGACAGTTCAATTTGTATGAGCAGAAAAGCACAAAGGGCCTAACTTCCCATAGTGCAAGCAGACAAGAGTGTCTTTACCAACACTTTTGCCCGTGGTTTATATTTTCTATGAGCTGCCCGTCAGTGGTATTGCTTTGTCTACTGAGTCAGTTCAGTGTCAAGAGGAAAGTCTGGCAGGCCAAAGGCCGAGACATTTAGGAAAAGCAAATGTGGTTGGCTGGTGGGAAATCAAACCCTTTGCTCGTGCTCGGCTCATCCCTGTGTAACCTAACTTAGCTTACTGAAAAGTTAGGACCATGGCATGTGGGAATCAGCCCTGAAGCCAAGGAACTAACCAAACCACCGATGCAGATAAGACTCTTGAAGGATGCTCAGTACCTAGAATTTGGGGTAGGGTAGATCCATCTCATACCATTAAAGGATAGGCTCACACGAGGTCAGTGCTTTGGTGATAATGAGATCGTGCAAGTTGAGCCTTAAGGAGGAATCAACCCAGCAGAGAGACACAGAGCCAGCAGTGGTTATACTGCAGGCCAGAAAGGTGGAGACTTGGACCAGCTTGGGAAGGGCCCACAGAAAAACTGGTAAATCAAGTCCCATTCACTGAACCTCTGAAGCATCAGGGGCACTGCATATGGCCTGATGGTGTAGTAACACCTACACAGACTTACTTTTGGCATACCCTTGAAGGCAAAGTCCTCTGCTAATGCTATTGATGAGGGCACAACATACTTAAAATGAAACAACAATCATGTATTTCACTGTTTTTCTCGCATGAATGTCTGTGTGCCAAGATCGTGCTCAGTTCTGTTGGATGCCAGAACTGGGTGTCAGCTGCCTGTGTGTCCTGAAATACAACCCAGGTCATTTTTGCAGTTTTGGGGTGTTGGTGGTGGGGCTTTACTTTTATTCAGATTTATATGTGGGTGTGCCCAGTGAGTGCCTGCCATGTGTGGACCTACTGGAGACAGAAAGAGTGAATGGCTTCCCCTGGAATTACAGCCATTGACAGCTGCCTGTTGTGGGTGCTGGGAGCCCAGGCCATCCTTTAAAAGAGCAGTCACTGCTCCTTACGCCTGAGCCACATCTCCAGTCCCATAAAATTCCTTTGAACCCTTTTGGACTACCAAAGTTAACTAGTCAGATTCAGGCTCCCGCTGTCTGCAAAGAAGATGTAACCCAGGGAACTGCAGAACAACTTTGCTTGGGACCTCACTGGCCAGGTTTTCGTAATTCCATCTTAGATACCTTAGAAAGGCATAGCGTGATGCAAGAATTAAGACCATTTGGGAAATTTGAAAGACAGTAGCATGTCAGTTTAGCAAAAACCCATGCTCACTATCACAGTTGGTCCACGCTGGCAAAACACAAATCTATCCACTGTCTTTTCATTTACAGCCAACAAGCCACTGACAGAGAGAGTGCAGCTTCTGCTGAGGAATGTGCTGACACCAGTCACTACACACTTAGCAGTTTCATCAGCATGGGTGCCCAGTCCTTGACACCTACCACAAAAGAATCCTTCCTGGTACTTTGACTGCTTCCTTCTCTCCTATAGAGAATCCAGGGCCCAGGCACTTTCAGCTTCTCCTTCTCCCTCACAGAAAACCCAGAGCCTAGCCTCTTGTTTCTCAGTTCATAAGCACCACTGAATCTGCCTGCTTTCTCTTCTGGGTCTGCTAACCGACCAGTATAACCCAAGCTCATGAATCAACACTGTGTGGAGAGAGACACAGCCTCATTCTCTGCCTATGTACTTAACTCTGGAAATGACACCATGGGGCAGATTTTTGACCTTATCTGGACACCTAGAAACTAGAAACACCTGCCCCTGTATCCAATAACGCTCTGGAGATGACATCCAAGAGACAAGCTGGTCCTGTACTTCTGGACACAGAAGAACTCCAACTTTTAAAGCTATGCATTCGTGCTGTTCCCTTTCTGTACAGGAGAATTTCCTAGCTTTGCAGAGACAGGTATACCCTGATTAGCCTGACCCTAGGGATCAGTACCCTTATTTCTGGTGATTTGTACCATGAAAGCACCAAGGTATGCTTGGAAACACATCCAAGGGAGACGGATCTTATTGGGAACAAGAGAAATCATCCGTTTGGCCTTTCAGTGCTACTGACACACCCAGAGACATGACCCTTGTGTACAGAACTTCTCCTGTCTACTAGAAAACTTTCAGCTGGGTCGCTTTCTACAGTAAAGCTTGTGGCTCATACATGCCCTTCCAAACACTGAGGAGCCACCTTACTTTTAAACCACACTATACCCATTATCCTCAATTCCTACCATTTGTGGGAATTTACATTCTTAAAGCTAGCCCCCCAAGACTATTCCCTTTTTGGCCATGCCCTCTAACTCTAGTACTAGGCTGACTACAAGGGTCCAGCCATCCAATTGTTGAAGTCCAGCAATCAAAAGCCTCCTTTGGCTCACCTAATTAACCTGCCCAATCAAATTAAACACCTCATACTAACACCAGGTTTCCACTTTTATCTTTTTTGTTTTTTTTTTTTTTTAAATTGGGTATTTTGTTTGCATGTCAAATGTTTTCCCCTTTCCTGGTTTCCCAAAACCCCCTATACCAGACCCCCTCCACCCTCTTCCATGACGTGCTCCCCCACCCATCCACCCACCCACCCACTCTTGCCTGGCCACCATAGCATTCCTCTAGACTGGGGCATCAAGCCTTCACAGGACCAAGGACTTCCCCTCCCATTGATGTCAGATAAGGCTCCTTCAGCTCCTTCAGGCCTTCCCCTAACTCCTCCATTCTCCTTTTACATTTATAAACTGCCATTTCCCTACGTACCACATCTGTCCCCTCTACCCAGAGGCAGTCCTTTTTCCCTCAGGACAAAAACCCCTGCCTGCTTTCCAGTGTTCCCAAGTCCTTCTCCCTCATCCTTTCTCTCCTCTTTTTGTCTCTTATTCCATGCCATCCTCGTATCCTGGAAAAGTAAACCTCTTTTGAGCTGAGAACATGGCTGTGCTTGGTCTTCCGTGTCCTGGTCCAATATGTTCCTTTCAGTAGCATCACTACTCTGTATCAAATGTTACAAAACGTTGTCATAGTAACATTCCAGAGTAACTGCTGTGAGGTGTGCTGCTGCCGTGCTGCCACCTTGTGGTCTTGTCTTTCTCCTTGCTGAGTCTTGAAGTCCATGGAATCACTACACATATTCATTGGAACAATTTGCCAGAGGCCAAGACTGTGAAGAAGAAAAACAAAAACAAACAAACCAAAACACCAAGCAGGATTCTGCCTGATGAGCCATTCTGGCTTGTCTACATTCAGCAAAACAGCTTTTGCTTTCAAACACCTTCTGAGTAAAATTTGCCTGCCAATATTTGAATGGGCACCCCTCTTCTCATGTGGAATTCGAGGTTGGTGGTGAAGCAACTAAGGCAAGCATGAACCATGAAAATCCCAAGAATCTCGAATCCTCCATGAACTTCCATAAAGCCAAGGTATGCTACTGTGTGAACTTGCAAGCAGGAAAAACTACAAACTCTTTCCTGTCTCCAGAAAGAAATGGTCTCAGTAGTGGGGTCCAGAGTATTTGGTCCCAAACTGTCACAGCTCTGTTTGACTCATACTTCTGGCCAGTTCAAACCTGACTGAATCCCCCACCATGTTCCACTCCCAAGTTCATGTACCCTTTTAAAACTGGATCCAATTACGAATGTCTGCA
>JADRCD010237671.1:0-51613 GCA_019843815.1 Montemys delectorum | reverse complement strand
AGAGAGAGAGAGAGAGAGAGAGAGAGAGAGATATGGGGGGTACTGGTCTCTACCTAGTATATAATTTCTAATTTCATGTTCCAAGGACACTTCCTTTTCTAGAGAAAAAAAATTGTCATTTTCCTCCAAGCAATTTAGCCAGCATAACTGTGGGGTTCCCCTTCAATGATGCTTCCTGCCATTTGCTTACAAACATTTCTTTAGTAATACATCACTTCCTCCTGCTGGATTGAGATTCCCTCTTAGTCACCCAGGCTGTAGTTCCAAGGCTCTTCCTTTATTGTAATGTTTTGTTTGTTTGTTTGTTTGTTTGTTTGTTGTGTGTGTTTTCTGTTGTCTGTTTATTTTGTCCATGCTTCCTATACAGGTTAGTAGTATTTACTGGCATGGTTTCTGCTTTATAAAATGTCTTAAGGTTTAAAGTTTTTCCAGTTTCTTCTAAATCATTAGTTTTTCGAGACAGGGTTTCTCTGTGAAGCCCTGACTGTCCTGGAACTCACTCTGTAGACCAGGTTGACCTTGAACTCAGAAAACCGCCTGCCTCTGCCTCCCAAGTGCTGGGACTAAAGGTGTGCACCACCACTGTCCAGCTCATTACTTCTTAAAAACATGAAGACTATGGCTTACCTGGGGATTTTGGTAAAATGCTCTTCTGACTCAGTGCCACTATGCTAAGACCCACCCGGGATTCTGCATTTCTAGGGGTCACTCACTCACTCCTGTGACACTGACTCTCTAAACCACCCTCAGAGGGCTGTGGCTTGGAGTGATCTAAACACTTTTAATATGGCATAGACCCATAGACCGCGAGAGACCAATGAAAGAGCTGCAAACAAAGGAGACAGAGGATGACAGGTGACATTGATGCTTTGCTCTTCTGGAAAGGGACAGCAGGTGCTTTAAATACTAGAATCTTCTCTATGCACATTAAAACACATTTGCATACTCTAAACTGGCAGTGAGGATTTAAATCCAGTCAGCAGCCACATAAAAGCAAAGTTGCAATGTTAGGCTTTCTTTGGAAAAGAAAATACTAAACTTTATATGAGTGTGGGAAAATAGAATGCTATGTAAAGCATTTAATGGCTAATATAAAATACACACACACACACACACACACACAGCCTACACTTTTTAAAAGTGTTATATATTTATCAATAAGTATCATTGCCTTGAAGGAAGTGGTGTGCAGACCCACTTGCCCAGGTAAATGCAATTTCTGGTAAACAGTTTATTTACTAGGGAAAGCATCGAATGAAGGAGAGTTTCCTTTTGTTAAATAATGAAGAGTTGACTTAAAGCCATGAACCTGTAAGCAAAGGGCTTTGGTGGACGACTCCACCCAGATATTTACATTTGCTTAAGAAAAATGTCAGTTTCATATCTTCACTTTATGATTTTGTGATGTGCAAACTACAGTTTTTGCTATTTATCGCTACTTCAGGACCAAAATATAGGTTTTGGCCCACTATCATTAAAAATAATAGTGTATAGTTTTGCAATATAATACAAAAAACAGTATGCAGATATTCTTCCAAATAGTATATATTGGTTTGCTTTATTATATCCTATATTATAGCACCATTTGTTGTTAGTTCTGGATAGCATTTATGAGATAGTCACATGTCCAAAAGGGAGTGTCAGTTTCCTTAGCTTGCCTGAGTGGAGGAAATGCAGCCATTATTACACTACTTAATGTCTCTCAACTAGAGTTAATGAAGTAACTTTCTTCAACACTTAACATTTTTTTCTGAAAACTTGTACACCTGAGACTTATTTACAGTAAATAGTTTCAAATTTAAATTTAATCTAATTGCATTGGGGTTTTCATTATTGATATAAATCTACTAAGATGAAAGAATGAAACAAACATTTATTTATTTTCAACTTCATGCTTTTAGAATATGTAATCCTTAGGTCATGCTACTATTGGTTATAAGTTTAGATTAAGAAATATTTTTTTTGTCTTAAAGAATGGAAGGACAGTTAAGATCCAGTTATCAACACAAAAAATAGATCCTTTTCATGGCAGCTAACTTGAGTTATTCTATGTCATCATGATAAGACAATTACTTGAGTTGAGAATTTTACATGAGTTTCAAACATACCTCTCTACCCTGGAGTTTTGTTAATTTGCTGCATAATGCTTTCTGGGAATGAGATAAAGGACGGCTATAAGATATATATCAAAAGTTAGATGAAAATTTAGAAAAATCAGTAAAAGGTCAATCTCTGAGGCTCCTCTGGCTGCTCTTTGTACACAGCCTTAGCATGGCTTTCTCACTGGTGACAGTGAGTTTCTCCTCCCTTGTCCTGTGGTCAGACCCGGTCAATGTCTGGACTCACCTTACTATACAAGGCCACACCTGCTAATAATGCCACTCCCTGGGACAAGCTTATTCAAACCACCATAGTGTCCCATCAGAACTTGCTAAGGCTCTTTCACCTTGTTTTCTGAGCCTTTAAAACTGCTAGATTTATAGAGGCATGCTGTAGAAATAATTGGTTGCTATACTTTAAAGTTTAGTTTTTAAATATATATATGTATATATACATATATATGTGTGTATATACATGTATATATACACATACATACATATGTATGTATAATAATAAAATCATGTTGGTTCCCATCAACTTTCACTTTCAGTTAGCTATTGTGGTACCATTGAGACCGATCAATAGAGCCACAATGGACTGGAGTCTAACAATCACAAGGCGACCATGCTTTCAGCAAGTTGTGATGGGACACTACTGGTGGTTTGAATACGCCAGGGAGTGGCATTATTAGGAGGTGTGGCCTTGTTGTAGTAGGTGTGGCCTTGTTGGAGGAAGTGTGTCACTATGTGGGTGGACTTTGAGAGTATCTTCCTAGCTGCCTGAGGATGCCACTCTTCTCCTGATTACATTCCTATCAAGATATAGAACTCTTGGCTGCTTATCCCGAATTGTGTCCGCCTGGAAGCCGCCACACTTCCTGCCTTGATGACAATGGACTAAACCTCTGAACCTGTAAGCCAGCCCCAATTAAATGTTGTCCCTTGTAAGACAGTGCTCATGGTGTCTTTTCTCAGCAATGGAAACCCTAAGTCAGACACAAAAGTGAATTCAAGTTTTTTGTTTATGTGTTGGTTGGTTGGTTGGTTTGTATGGTTTGTTGGTTTAGTTTGGTTTTAGTTTTTTTTGAAATAGTTTCTCTGCATAACCCTGACTGTCCTCAAACTCTGTCTGTAATCCATGCTGACCTCAAAAGCAGAGATCAACCTACCTCTGGTTCCTGAGTGTTGGGATTAAAGGCATGTACTGCCACGCCCTGCTAAAATAAATTCAATTTCAACACAGTATTTGGTGCTTAAATGCTTTCTGGGGATTTCACTCAATGGGAAATAACATCAGATTAATTTAGAATTGAGTAATAAAAGGTTTACTGATAGAAGTGTGAACTGACATAGTAAAATCTAAATGGAGATCTTGCTGTTCCACTTTTACTATTTTGAATTAATAGAAGGGCAAAGGCTTTAATGTGAAGCTGACTGTGAAACAGAAGTATTGACAGGGATCCTAAGATTAAACGTTTGCAGTTTGAGTTGGCTGGTTTGTGATAGTTCAGACAAACTAGGTAGAGCTCAGAGATGTTGCTGAGAATAGTGATACTTTCCAAAGTTTACTCATTTCCCTGGAGCTCCCCTTCCCCAAGCAGAACTATGATATTTAAAAAAAAAATTACAAAAAAAAGCAAAAAAACAGAGGAAATTCTCTTCATCCCCACAGCCTTGTCCCTGAGGGGTTCAGAGTATAGAAGTATTACTAGGTGACACAGGAATAGGCTACTTGCTCAAGAGAGAAGAAGTTAGAGGACAAAATGTTCATAAGCAGATGATGGGCAAGATTCAGAGAGCAAAGATAATGCTTCTGGTTCCTGGGTATAGCTCTTGTTGGTTGCAGCCCCCAGCATGTTTCAGTGACCTCTGATAAGGTAAGGGAGTGCCCTACCTCACTTGACATGGATGGACACTCCCGTATCGCTTCTGTCTGTCCAGTTTATCATACTTCCACAGAGCCCTTGGGACAGCACTGAAGTGATAAAAAAGCATCACTGGTCCTATGCTAGTCAGTTCCCCGTCACTGGAACAAGTACTTGAGCTAGTCCATTTGTAAGGAAGAAAGAAGTGTTCTGACTCACAGTTTGACTGTAGTTCATGGTCACATGTCCCTCTGGCTTTGGGGCCAGTTTTACAGCAGCACATGGTGGGAGCATTGCGCAGAACAAAACAGTTTGCTTTGTGATAGGGACGTATAAGAGAGGATGAAGAATGGTCTGGAACCTGACAGTACTCCTTCTGAGTTTGCCTACAGTGACCCTAATGATCTTTCCTCATAACGTCTCCACCGCCTCCCAACAGTAGCACTCTGGGGACTTTGGAGAAACAGTCAAGATGCAAATTAGAGTATCTTCTAAGAGGTGCATGGAAGGACCGTGAAGAATGATGTAGGGGCGTCCACTGCCTGAGGGTAGAGAAGTGATTTCAACAGGCGTTGGACTGCAAAGCATCCCAAGACATGTGCAGGCCTCAGAATTGAATTCCTCAGCAGTGCACAAGCTC
Organism: Montemys delectorum; assembly: GCA_019843815.1. NCBI lineage: Eukaryota > Metazoa > Chordata > Mammalia > Rodentia > Muridae > Montemys > Montemys delectorum. Next base: position 47,009 of record JADRCD010237671.1, on the reverse strand, counting down.
ACTTCTAGACAAACCACTGCGAAGTGGTGGGAAGTACAAATTGTCTTCAGTTAAGTTTCCACCACCTAAAGGAACTGGGATTTGTTAGGGAAATTAAGTTCAGCTATAGAAAAGGGTTGCTATGATTCACAGATGACTTTAACAGTGTCTATGTTTTCCACTCACATTCTAAGGCAAATACGACAAAGTGATTTTACCATCGAGCTTGATGGGGACTGCTCATATCTTGTGTTTACTTTGAATGGTTGGATTATTTTACAGTAAACATATTATGTGGTAGTTTGAATAATAATGGCCCCATATGCCCATAGACTTGAATGCTGGGTTATTAGGGAGTATTTCTACTTGAAAGGAATTAGGAGATATGGCCTTGTTGGAGGAAGTGTGTCACTAGGGGTGGGCTTTGGAGTTTCAAATACTCCAGCCAGGCCCAGTGTCTTTCTCTCTCTTCCTGCTGCCTGCTGTTGTAGAACTCTCAGCTTCTTCTCCAGCATCATGCCAGCCTGCATATGTTCCTGCTTCCCATTATAAGATAATGGATTGAAGTTTTGAAACTGTAAGCAAGCCCCAATGAAATGCTTTCTTTTGAAAGAGTTGTCATGGTCATAGTGTCTGTCTCTTCACAGTAATAGAGCATTGACTAAGACATTTTGTGAAGTGAAGTGTGTCCATCCTACTATTGAAAGTGTGGGCTAAACTCTGTCCCTGAAGGTTAGTGACATTCATCGTAATTTAGGTAGTTGCACCAATGTTTTAACTGTGTCATCTTATAGAATGTTCACAGCACCCCTGGTGGATGTGCATCAATTATGTCTTCCATTTAAAAAACAAATAAGGAATGTAAAGCTAATTAGAAACACTCTCCAGGAATGTTGATCAGAAAAACAAAGAAACGGTTTACTTGGTCTTTTTAATAAATAAATAGAAAAAAAATCATTAAAATATTGAACGAAAAGCTGGGTATGGCAAGCCTATAAATTCCAGTATTTTATAGGTGGAGTCAGGAGATGAGAAGTTCAAGGCCAACCTTCTCATTTGTCACTTGATGATGATGATGATGATGATGATGATGATGATGATGATGATGATGATGAAAATGATGAAGAAGATGAAAATCCAAGCAAAGAAGTTCTAGTTAGACTCCTAGTCAGACACGGATAAGAAGGGAATCAGCAATATTGTTACTTTCCAAGTGAAAGCCATACAACACAGGAAGAAGGCCTCTGTGGACTCGGGTTGACAGGTTAAATAGAGGGAAGCAGATGAGGCGGTAATGTTGAAAAACTAGTGACTATTCAGTTAGGCACAGCAAATGCTAAAATGTTGGCGTGTTGACGAACCTACATATAACAAGTAAATCCCCTGACATGTACCTTTGTCCCAGAGGAATACCAGCCAATTAGCAGTGTTGGGAGGAAAGCCCCCGAGTGATAGCTCAAATCTGGAGTGAGAGGTAAGTGACTTTGCCATACTTACACACACACACACACACACACACACACACACACACACGCGCTCACATGCACACGCACGACCATTTACAACCTATTCCCAAATCTCTTTTCTAATTGACAATGATACACTTAGATAACAGAGGCATCTCAATGTTGTGCAAAGTGGAAAGATCTGCTTTTTTTTCTTTTTTCTTTTGAAGACTTATGTATTTTCTTTTATCTGTGGGAGTGTTTGCCTGCATGTATTTATGAACACCATGTGAGTGAGCATCAGTGCCTGTAGGAGCCAGAAGAGGACAGACGATTCCCTAAAATGAGGGTTATGGTCAGTGTGGTCTACCAATCCCAGCCTAGATCCTCTGCAAGAGCAGCAGGCTCTCAGAACCCTCCCTACCTCTCACCCATCGCTCCAGCCCCGGAGGTTACTTAAGACCATTAATGTTGCTCACTGTATGTGGTTAAACCTCAGGTTTCTAACCACAGAGTAGAAATAAGATTAAACTAGATGAAAAGAGGGAGAAGGCTCGGTGTCATGAGAATGGGAAAGAGAATGCACTGTAGGAAGATGAGCCTGGCAGAGAGAACACAAAAGGCAGCTCATTCTTATTTAGCCACAAGCAGATCCTTGGTCCTGGAACTTAACAAGTGCAGCTATTTGTCAACTGAGAAATGGTTTATTAGCCAACGAAATTTCCTCAGAAGGAGTTTCAGTGTGTATAGACTTCAGTGTCTTTGTCTCTGAGATAGTGGGTGGGATCAGATGACCACTGCCATATTTAGTTAAGTATCTCGATTCAGGCAAGCCGTTAATGTTGCATTTGACGTGAGAAAAATAGCAAATGAATAAACAAACTGCAATCTACTCATTTCCAGGAAACGATTTAGAGAAAGTTATTAACTTTCCCTCAAGCCTCAAGTTACGTGTGCAAATATCAAAGGAAAGAATTGTTGACATCACCTATTCACTTAAATCTCATTCCTGAGTTAGCAGAGCCCTGCATCTTTACTACTCATGGGGTTGGAGTCATTTCTCCGAGTCAGCTGTTACAAGAGCATAAGAACTGCTTCTCCGTGGTGCCTATGTCTTGTTGGAGGGGGGGGGGGGGCACCTAAACAGCCTATGGGTTTTCTGGTCATTGTGGATGCATCTTGGCATTGAGAGCAGCATAGAGCACTCCCCTAGTCGTTATGATTCCAGAGCCACTGTTGATTTGACTTGAATATGGGTTTTTCCCTGGAGGTGCCTTTCCCTCTGCTGAGGACTGTTTTAGGCAATCACTGAGGAACTTTCCAGAACTTCTTTCTGCGTGGAGTGCAAGGCAAGCTCTCCCCATTCTTGTTGACTTCTTCACAGTCAGAATTACTCAGCGGCAGCTTAAAGCAATAGGTGGGAACCAGTTTCTACACGTTTCCTTAGAACACAACCCTAATTGTCTCGAAGCAAATATCTCCGAAAGGCAATGTATATAGTAGACCAACGGTATCCTGAGAGATCTTCAGAGGCAACTAAGGCAGGATACATGGATCCAGAAGGCCTCTTCTGGCTTACCATGTATGTTAACACACAAGTTGATCAACAATTTTGGAAAAGTAATTTAGTAGAAATAAAACTAAGGAAACTAGCCCTTTGGAAGATCTTTAATCTCATGGTGAACAGGCAGCATAAGTTACCTAATGTTTGCCACACCGACCTTCCCCCGCCATCCCTAGTTAAAATTCGTCCTTTTATTTTTAACAGTGTACTGTTAACCACTCTCATTTGATCAGTATGACGTTTGCAAGTGTGGGGATAGCACGCTGCCCTCATTAGCTATGGGCATCACATACTAATAAAAGTAAATAAATTATTCATAAATAATGTATTTATAATTTATAATGAAATAGATTACAAACTTATAATTAATCAAATAATTAATTAACAATTAATTCAAATGATAGATTGCCTCCCTGTCATCAGGGACCCAGGTTACTGGTCTTTTCTGGTCTTCGTTCCAGTTAGATGATCAGTTCTTTCAGGGTTCCATTTTATTTATTTTCAGGCCCCTGGTTTCCTCTTCATCATCATCCTGAGCTTCTTGGAAGCCATTTTTAAAGTGTACTCTCTCCCTTCCAGTGTGCTAGGGAAGTATTTGCATAGGAATGCTTAGGTAAAACATCCCTTTCATCCCTGGGGGCAGGGCGGGGGGGGGGTGGCAGGAGAGGAAATTGCTTAGTTGCTGTCTCTAGTTAATTACTCTTTTCTTTAGTAAAAAGCAACTATAGTTAATCTTATTTTTCCTTACAATAAAACAAAAGGAGGTTGGTCAGCTTTTGAAACTGATATTTTAGTTGCTAACTTAAAAAAAAAAAAACTACTTTGTCAAAAACAGAAAAACATATTCTCTCCCAGCCAAGCACATATTCCTGGGCCACGATCCTCTATGACAGAGGATGTAGTTCGGTGTTAGAGTGTTTATCTCCAGGTAAAATACACAAAGCCCTGGGTTCGATCTCAAGCCAAGAAAAAAAAAATTCTCTCTAGTAACAAGCTTGAGCCTCTAAGTTCTGCAGTTGAAAATATTCAAAGTGCTTATGGTTACTGTATAACCTGTTGGTAGGAATTTCATTTTCTTTATTGCAGAGGCACCCACACAGATTCCTTCGTTGTGTTTATATATATTAAAAAAAAAAAAAATGTTCCCTCAGGCTCTCAGCCACCTCGCTTCTGTATCTTTCTCGGTGCAACAAGGAGAGAGATCAGTCCTAAGAGGTAATGGGACCCTAAGAGGTAATGGGACGTGGGAGGGGAAGAAGCTTAGGCAGAATTCTTTCCGCAGAGCCGGATGCCCTTACTGGGCATCTCTACAGACTCTTGTGCTCCCTCCACCCCTGCTGAGATGATGCACTGGGAAAACACGCGCTCTCCCCTGGATGCCTCTCTGTTGGTTTATAGCTGGGAAAACGTTGCCGCGGGTCTAAAATATCTGCCCAAACAGCCTAGCTCTGATGAAGGCTTTCTCACAGGCTCTCAGCTCCCCGCGGGCGCTCCCCGCCCTCTGCTGCCAGAACCTTGGGGATGTGCCTAGACCCGGCGCAGAGCACGTCCTAGCCAACTGAGAGCAGAACAAACCCCTGGCGAACAGCCAGGAGGCTCCCTCCCAGCCACCGCCCCCCGCCAGTGCCTTTCCCCCCTCTATACAATACAAGATCTTCCTTCCTCAGTTCTCTTAAATCACAGCCCAGGGAAACCTCCTCAGAGCCTGCAGCCAGCCACGCGCCAGCATGTCTGGGGGCAAATACGTAGACTCCGAGGTAGGCTTGGGTGAGGGCGCGCCGGCTCCGAAGTGCCTGCTTTTGCTATCTCCCACTCCAAATGCTCGGGCTGCTTTCCTAGCCCCAGCCCTCTCTCCACCTTCACAGCACTCTCGAGCTGGCACCACGGAGGAATGGGCTGGGTGGGGAGGTGAAAAGCTAGGAATGTCTTAGGGCTTCTTCCTTTTGGAGAGGGGACCGACGGGGCCAACGGGGGAAAGGAGGACCCCCGGGTACGGGTACTCTTTTGCGAGTCTGCCAGACTTAAGAAAGTTTTCCAGCTGACACTGTTCCTGGGACCCCCCTGCGGTCCAGTCCCTACCTACTGGGTGGCTTGGAGCTGGTACTCTGTGTGAGTGTGTGTGTGTGTGTGTGTGTGTGTGTGTGTGTGTGTGTGTTCGGGGGGGGGAGGAGATTCATTTGCCCGCAATCCTGAGGACACCCCCCCCCCCCCCCCCAGGATCCTAAAGTGGCTGGTTTGGGCAGCAGCATGCGTGTATTGCACTTAGCGAAGTTCTCTGAGAACTTCAATAATTCTTTCTGCCCCTGAGAGGCCCGGGGGAGTTGTGAGGTAGGGGAGCCCCCTTTCTCACAAGTACCCCCGCCATTGTCAACTACTTCTTGGCACTCAGGTGGACTAAACGTGGAGACCTCGGTTCCCAAACAGGACCACGGTTTGACTTGGAGTAGTCAGCCTGGGAGTGATCTAAGTAAGGGTGGGTCAGGCAATCCTTCAGATGGCATGTCCTTCTGGCGCATGGGGGCGAGGGTGAGGGGTCTTGGCACATGCTTCTGCTTAAAGAAGTATGTTAGATTATGAGCCTCTTATTCACTCCCACGGCCTAAGGAAACCCATAGAGCCAAGGGTGGGTTTTAAAAAGGGTAGGGGCTGCGGCAGGTGCCAGGGAGAAGGGCGGAGGGACAGAGGAGATGGGACCATTAAGTCTGTCAGTTTGGTCCAGAGGGCTCTTGATAACGCTGGAAGGGATCCTAGGACAGGGTTAACGGTTAAGAGAGGGACAGGGGAGCAGGTGAGGTTGTGGAGACCTGGGTGGCCTGGCCGAGAGAAGGAATACAGAGGAGGCGGAACGCCTGGGCTGGGGAGTCAGGGCTGGGAGCCGCGGGGAGCAGGAGGGCGCATGGGGCTTCGCCCTGACCCCTGGCGGCGGGCGCGGGAGGCAGGCGCTCCCTGCCTGGTACCGAGGGGTGTGGTGTCTTCTGCTCCGTCCTCTTAAAAAGCTTGCAGCGCTGGAGTTTTCTCTGCGCAAAGCCTTTCCTTCGAGGTTGAAGCTAGCAAAAGTTGGAGCTCCAGGCTCCCCCACACACAGCCACGCTGACTCTCGACTCTTGGTTTTCTTTCTGAACTTTTCTTCCCACCGCTGTTGCTGCCCTCCCGTGGCTTGGCCGGCTGCCCTCACAGGGACATCTCTACACGGTTCCCATCCGGGAACAGGGCAACATCTACAAGCCCAACAACAAGGCCATGGCAGACGAGGTGACTGAGAAGCAAGTGTACGACGCGCACACCAAGGAGATTGACCTGGTCAACCGCGACCCCAAGCATCTCAACGATGACGTGGTCAAGGTAAGCGCTGGTTACTGTCTGGGTCCCACAGTGAACTCCCCCAAGCTTTGACAGACAGGCACTGTTTTTTTGAGCTTGGCTGTGTGTGAGCCCCTGCGGGTCAGTGTTAGAAATGTCACATCTGCTTGCCTCCTCCTGCTGGCAAGTTTAGCAGGAATTTAGGCAGCTTTTTTTTCTGGGGGTGGGGTGGGGGTGTCCGTAGAACCTCAGCCACAGGTGCCCCACCGCACACATGCACATTACCCGGAATGGGAAGATGACTATGGTCCATTGGCAGGTTAAAAGTCCAGTTACAGGTCCTTTACATGTTTGGTAAAATAACTGTGTAAGACTTTGTGCCACTGGTGAATATCAGAATGCAGAATGAGTATATTCCTTCAGCTAAACAAGCTAAATGATTAGCCTGTAAATACCAAATGAGTGGAAATGCTTACAACTGATAACATATGCAGATATATGTACATATTTTGTATGTACTCTCTCTCTCTCTCTCTCTCTCTCTCTCTCTCTCTCAATCTCTCTCTGTGTGTGTGTGTGTGTGTGTGTATGTGTGTGTGTGTGTGTGTGTGTGGTGTTTTAACTATAAAAACCACAGCACATGTGAATGGATAAGCCAATTTACCAAACTGGAAATCATTTCCACCTCCTGACTTCTGGATCCCTTTAGTTAAACGTGTGCATGTGTGGTGACAGCCAAGGTCAGCCTGCCCTGGCTAAGAGAAGTCAGGTTTGGTGTTCCACTTTACATTTTCAAGATGTGCTTGCTGAGATTTAAAATGCATTACTTGCCTGACTTGCTGGCCAACGTAGACTTGACACAGTGCTCTGACTTTCATTATCATTTTGTTATTCAACTTTGACCCGTTCAACAATTCTGGCTCAAGGAATTTATTGTCTGAATCCGAGTGGCTTGAGAAATCCTGGACTTGAGCTGTCCTTGGCAGAGGGTTCCCTCTGAGTGGCCTGGAGGGCCAAGGAAAACCCTAGCTTCGGGGGTTCCAGTGGGAAGACACTGTCCTGCCCAGCCCCTGGTTCACCATTCATGAGGTGATTCAGTTTCCACTCACAGCCTTCTATCTATGGATGGGAGGAGCTCCAATATAGTTTCACCTTTATGAATAATATATTTCAGAAAGAGAAATGGTTTAACCTACTACTACAGGGAAAGTGTACCTGTCAAAACTGACTCTCTTGGTTTGCTGGTAGAGGGAAAGGAAAATTGGACCATTTTCTCTTGGCCACAATGTGGAATATTTAAAACCAGCAATGAAGGCACCTCATAAATTGGAAGTTAAGATTGCTAAAAATCCGTTTATTACCCACACTTCCTTCAAGGGGAAAGGGCAGTCTGCTTTTCACCCTCCTCGTGCTGCATTGGTCAAAGAGGGAGACTCCGATTATAAAAGCAGAGTTCAGGATTTCAGATTGGCTCCCTTCGATGGAGCCTCCCTGTTGTTGCAATGTGGATTCCCAGGAGCCAGTGAGCCTCCTGGGATGAGTCAGAAAGGCCAGCAGTGTGGATGTGGGTCTCCACACATAGCATGACTAAGTGGAGAAAGACAGCCCCACTGGGAAAAGAGACTTCAATACAGATGGAAAAAAGGCATAAGAGGCTTGGAGGAAATAGCAGTTTACAAAATATCACATCAGGAGCAAGTGTGGGGATCCTCAAATTAGAGAAATTAGAAGAGCTACAGCAATATCTGCCTGCTTGTTCACAGAGCTAGGAGCAAATCCAGAAAGACAGACCGACAAGAAAAATCTAACCTTGAGAAAAGAATTTGGCAGGATTTAGGCAGACGTCTTGCCCAGGAGGATATCTTCAGAAAAGAAGTGTTTTGCAAAGAGACCCAGGCTACCCCTGCTCATTAGACTCCACCCCTCCCCCACAGAACTAACTAGAAAATCTCCATCATCGAAATCTCTGCTGGACAGTGTCTGGCTAGAGTGTCCCCTGTTCTTCACTGATACGTTTGTATCCAGTTGAAATGCACAACTAGACAAACCCTCTGTGTAGACAAGAAGTGAGGCTCAGATTTAAAATATAAAAAGAACAGCATAGTTCATTGTCCAAATCATCTCAGTCCCATGCATCAAGTACGGAGGCATGGAAAGGCTCCAAAGCCTGCGTGCTCTACACTTGCACTCAACAACACAGAGCATAACCACCTAGCCCTCTGGCAACAAGAATATCAATTTAAATGTAGAATTGATTGCCAATATAACTTTTCATAGAGAGGCTTGGCGCTCCACATAATGGTTTGCCCCCATATATGCATTTACCCCAAAATATTGTGATTTGAATGTTTTCTTAAACTTCTTTTACCCAGGTAGTTAAACCTTGGATTTACCATTCTTTCTCTGACATTTATAATGTTCATTCATTTACTTATTACCCATGATTGAACTTGAAAGTTAAAAAAAATGCATTAAAATATATGATCTTATTGATTACTATGCAATTTATTACATTGTTGCAATGTGTTAGGCTAGATTTTTACTATTTGATTCTTAAAATAAGTCCAGCAGATAAAAATATTACTGTTAATACTGTTAATAAGACAAGAAAGATATGTACATATTATGAAAATCTTAATCTTAAACCACAATGGGTCCTTTAGTTTTGCCTTGACTGTCAAGGTACACGTAGCTCGATTGTTTATTTTATTAGCACAATTTATTTACTCTCTCGCACAAGTGCTTTGTGTTCTCTCTCTCTCTCTCTCTCTCTCTCTCTCTCTCTCTCTCTCTCTCTTTCTCCTGGCATGCAGTAATAATATGAGGCTCCATCATAAATTGCACTGTCATTTTAGAAATAGACTAAATATATTCTATAAGTCAAAGTAAGTAGCACCACATATCGCAGAATAAAACTGCTTTTAAAAAGTGATTGTCACTGATACTGTCAGGAAGATGTGGCAGGAAGAGCAGCAGGTGGGTAGAAGGTTCATTAAAAATACTTTAATGGAGAGGGTCAAGAGGAGCATGTGATCTGACCTGGATGGGAGAGCAGAGTCTGCAGGCACTAGCATAGGAGGGCAGGAGAGTGCATGGAATGAGACTGAACTGTTATCTATTGTATTTTGAGAATATTCTCTTCCATACCTTCTTAGCCTCCATCTTCTTACCCCTCCCTTCCCGATTATCTTCTTTGCCCCCCCCCAGGTGCTTCCATATTTTTATTTTAATTTAAAGTTTGATTCTAATTTTTAATTTTTGAGATTACAGTTGCATTCCCCTCCCCACTTCCCTTTCCTCTTCCCAGCCCCTCCCATTGTACCCCTTGGTCTTTTCTCAGATTCGTGGCTGCTTTTTCTTAAAATGTATGTGCACATATATTTCTAAATATAAAAATATAGCCTGCTTTGTCTATCTAGTGTTATTTCTCTTTTATTTGTCTGTGTATATCCTCAGGGGTCATCCCGTTTGGTATTAGATGATTAACTGGTGTGCTTTGACCTGGGAAAACTGTTTCCCTCGCTCTCAGCATTCCTTAGCTGCCTGTAGCTTTTGTCTAGGGTTGAGACCTGTGAGCATTCCTATCCCTTAACGTGTCTACGATGTCATCCTTGCTAAGATCTTGTTTAGGTAGCCATGTTGGTGAGGCTTCATGGGTGCTGCTGCTCTGACATTTCTACGAGACAGTGTCACAGCAAACTATGTGTTCCTCTGACTCTTCTCATCTTTCCTCCCCTTCTTCTACCACAACCCCTGAGTCTTAGGTGAAGTTGCCCTCTATAGACTTCAATATCTCACTTTGATTAGAATCTAGGGCTTTCTGTGGCAGAGGAGAGCACAATAAAATGGAATGAGAGGTTGTAACCAAGCAGCAGAGTCCAGGATCTCATACTCAATTTAAGACTGCAGGCTCCTAAGCCAGCAGTGGGATGCTGTGGCATAACTGAAGTATGGAATTGATATGAGATGCTGGAGTTTTGGAAAAGACTAGGGTGAAAGTACAGCTGTGATATAGCCATGCTGGGTAAGCAGGAAAGGGCTGAGATGCAAGTAGTCCACAACTCACAATGGTTCAACCTGATTATTCAATTTTCGAGGCTACAAAAATGAAGCAAATTTAGTAGGAACTATTCTTCAATAACATGAATCTTGACCTTTTCCTACTCTAGCAATGATATGTAGCACAATGGTCTCTTGTGATGCTGGGCAGTGGCAGTAAGCCATAGCTCCCAGTTGACCACACAATCCCAAGAAGAACAACCACCAATACTATAGTATACCATGTGGCTGAACTATGGTGTTCAGTAGGTTAGGTCTATTAAATTCATCTTTGATTTGAAATATTTTCAACATATAATGCAGTTAATTACATGGTTCAGATGTGATATGAAATGAATGGTACATACACTAGAGATAGAATCATCAGAGAACAAAAGAACATAATTTATAGGAACATAGTGGTTAGTAGCCTAGTTTCTAGTTCCCCATTTTGGACAAATGTTCTCCATGGTTTCAAATGGTGCTCAAGACAGATACATTGAAATGTGCCAATAAAGAAGAAAAGACAAAATTACAGGATTTGTTGTGGATTATTGTCATGGGGAAGAAATGGGTTAAGTGATCTTGGGATTAGCACTGAGACAAATCAGAACATCTGGGAAGAGGTCTTTGCTTCAAGGTAAAAATATGTTTGCAACTTTCTCTCCTGAAACTTGAACATAATTACATATATATGAACTCAGTTTTCATTGATCATGGAGCAAAGGCATGTGTAGGGAGAGCAGAACGTTCTCAGTGACGTTTTCTCATGCCTCTGTGATCCTTTGATGTGAGAAAAAGTCTAGAAAATTTGGGATTCATGTCAGATAAGGATTACCTATAAAATTAAGCCTCTTTAATGTACATAGAATCAAAGCACATTTCCAATACTGTGATGGCAACCTTTCCTGTTGGAGTTGATAGACATTTTACTTGTTTGCTTGTTTAAGGTACATCTTAGGAGTGCAATATTCTGCCACATCTGCAATCACACCTAGCATTCAGGATATCCAGTTTATAAAGTTTGCATGCTTGATTGCAAGTTCTTACATATTATTGAGCAAAGCAAGATACTAAAATGAGAGACATTATTTATTCCTAAGCATATGAATAAGTTTAAGTTCAGTCAAAAATTATATAAATATTATATATAATATTTTATACTTATATATTGATGCAAACTATATAATATATGTATTATGTATATTACATACTATATTTTAAATGCTTCTTTAAAAGTTGCTTTTGTTCTTCTACTCATCTCCTTACTAAGGTCAAAATACAGGGAGGAATTGTTTGTCTAAACTCTGACTTTAACTGAATAAAAATCTATATTTCTTATTATGACAAAGTGTACTATATATCATTGAATTATGAAGGGCCCATGATGTGGGATATTTTTCCATTAGCAGTAGTATTGGCTACATTTTCTAGAGGGTTGATTTATGAACAACTGCAGTAGGGAACAGGATCTAAAAGGTCCAGAAATTTCAAAAGCCACCTGCTTATGCATCCTGTCCATGCAAGTGTATATACTAGCAGGTACTTCCTAGCTCTTTCTAGTTTACCCTATTTTGAAACAGCAGTTCTCTATGATTGTATTCCCAGATAGAGCTGATTGCTAAAGAGAAGGGACTGTGTGAACTGATCTGTGAGGCTCTGGATCCTTCTATTACACTAAATTTGCAGTGGGGAGAATGGATGCTTATAGTATAGTTTATGCCAGGACACACGCTCCCTTTCTTCTGCTCTGGAGAACTTATATGGATATGCATATATGTATACATATGTACTCTCTGGAATTGTTTGTTATATGATATGCACTCTATATAAGATGGTATATGCATATATATAAAGCTTCTATGATGTCATTGAAATATCTTTGCAAGGATAATTTGAAAAATATCTATGTCTTTGAAAATAATTTAGTAAAAGAGCTTCCCTCTCTTACAAAGTGGCCTAATGTAGAGGAATTCAGAGATGTCCTGGCATAGTGGAAAGACTACCATGCTAATAAAATACTTTTCAAGAATGTCCTTTTGAATTCTGTAAAATTGTGATTGAATTACAGAAAATACTGTAGTTAATATTTAATCTCCTCTCTTCACATATTGGCTTTCCATTTTTTCTATCGAACATTTGAAATCTGAAGTCTTTGAAAAATGGATAGTTTCTTTCCAAACCCAAGAGGTTTCACAGAATTAGTTAAGGCACAGAGTAACTAGAGGAATTCTTAAAAATCTAGATTCCTGGGCTTACCTAGATCTATTGATTTGGAACATACAGATGGCAGGCCTGGGCATTGACATTTTCAGAGCATCACATGATCATTCCTCAACTTGATTGATTCTAAACCTGAAGTCAGGTTTAGAAATAGTTCTGCCCAAGTTGTCTACCCTGCTCCATGAGAGCAAAAAAGTTATGTGGTAGAGATTGTTTGTTTTGCTTTGTTTTGTTTTGTTTTTGACATTTTCTCTGACAGTACATTATTGGAGGGTCTGGACATCTTAAAGCTTGTTAGAGAATTTTGAAATGGCATGGAGTACTCCCAAGTCACCCTTGCTCAATGGTTTTCCATCTTTTGAGGTCATTTGAGCTTGCAGCCAACTGGAATCCCAAAGACCCAGGGTAATTGGAGTGGGGTAACCATAAGTTCGATGTTGCCCTATCCCAGATAACACTGCTCAGTCTTGAGCAACCAGGATTTTTTTTTAACCTTGAGCAATTATTAATAGTGTTCCCCATTTGGAACAAGTACCTCAATTTGGAAGAAAGCATAAAAACGCATTGGCAATTATCTGTTATTATTTCTTATGCCTGAGATACACTAGACATCTCTCTACTCTCTTACCTAACAAATGATACAACATTTTCACATTCCAGGTATGCCCTGCCTCCCTCCTGCCCACTCTCTAGGGTCAGGCCTTTCCTGCCTTTCATTATGTCCAACAAGCTGCCCCATCATCTGGATAAACAGTTGATTCTCAACCCAATCTACCCTGTGCTAACCCATGGGATTCTTTCCACGAATCACAGGGTTAAATGCACTGACATTCCTCCATCACATACTTTGTCAGTGACTCAATGAAAAGATTAAAATGTTTAAAATCACTTAACTATTTTTCAGTTAGTCCAGGAAACATAAAACAGCATACTTTCACATGAGCCATTGTTTAGGGAGGGGGAAATGTTTTCGAATTCTGTCTTAAAGGAAATCTGCATGATCCATGTTCTGGGTGAGTACCAAGGGATTTAGCCAGTAGAACAGAGTTACACCTGCAGAGAGTACATATTTCCTGCCTCTCACGGAAATTGTGCTGATGGTTCAGATATGAAATACATCTTGCTCTCTTTGTTGAGCCTTACAAAGATGTCTCTCGTTGGTCATTGCTTCATGAAAAGGGAAGTGGATGTTCTTAAAGACACAAAAGCATGTTTCCCTTTAACCATCGTTGCCTGCTCTGGTAATTACAAGCTAGGCATTTTTAACTTTGAGGAGACTTAAGTAGGTTCCAGTGGAGTATATCTCACAGTAAGGTAAAAGTTAAAAGCTTAAAGCTGCATTAAGTATACAAACCTTTTCCAAGCCCAAGAACAACATTATAATATAGCTAGAGATTGACAGATTCAACCCTAGATATTTGCACCTAGATATTATACTGGGTTATATAGGGTGCAGAAATCAAACACAAGTACACTTTCCCATTTAGAGTGAATCATGAAAGGCACTGAGAACAAATAGTGAAAAACAAGGTGACTGAAAGCAAGCAAACAAAAATTTTAAATGTCCCTGCCTGGGCACCTGCTCTGTGCTAGGCTAGGCTGCATACACCCCAGCCCCAACTTCCCTCCCATTTACTTCTATTTGAAAGTGCTGTCATGTACGACTACCCAGCCAGGCTCAGGCATTAGCTGAGTAGCTGAGTCACAGCACCCATCTGTAAGACTGTAGGGCAAGGATATACACGTAGATAATTCCGAGGGAGATTGCACAACCAAGGGGCAGGCCACAATTAAACACAAAGCAGTCTCCAAAGTCAACTACATGTGTACACAGAAAGGATTCCCACCAAGTGCAGCCAGGGAGCTGAAGGTGCCTGGTATCAGCAGCAATTCGCTGTATCCAGAGCCAAACGTAGAACCAGCAGCCCGTTCAGCAGGGCCATCTTCACTCAGCCACCATGTTTGTGTTTTTATAGGTGTCAGCGATCCACAAAGGGGCCTTGGGGCCACAGAGTCTCCTGATGGTACTTGCCCTTTCAAAGGCTGGTTACAAGCACCCTAGGGCTACATTTGTGGGTTGGGGAGGGGGGCGGTAGGGAATGAGTGACTCCTCCAGCCTTTCCTACATCTCGGCTCAATGATGCTTATTTCTCTTCCTCCTCCAATGGCCCTGTGAGATCCAAACTGTTGTTGCTACCACCATCACAGTCATTTTGCAGGAAGAAACCCCAGGTTGCTCAGAGTTGCACAAATAGAAAGTAGGCTGTCAGAGTTAGAACACAAAGAGTGAGACTCAGAAACGTAGGCTCCTAACCACTGTTATCCCATGCCTCTCTGTAGCAGGTCACCCTCCAGGCAAACACTAGGGTTATGAAACAGCTGAAATATGTAATGGCAGCCTCACACTGATCACACGGGGATTTTTGATGTGGTCTTCTACGTTGAGAGTAGCAGGCATATCATTGTGGGACCTGACTCTAGATCCTGGCAAGTTGGTAGGAAAGAAGAAAACTGCATGCACAAACTGATATAAATTCCAAGACATACAAGTTCCCAGGGAGGTAGAGGGCACTAAGTTGCAGAGAACAGAGGTGAGCACAAACTCCTGGGGCATCTCAGAGAGAGGAAGCAGAAGCAAGGGCATTAACTAAAGAACGTTTAAAGTGCAGGGATCACCCAGGCTGCTGGGAGAACCTGGGGTGCGGCTGCTCCTGCTGGATGTGAAGGGTGGGGTAAACATGAGCGAACACCAAGACAGGCCCCAACAAGTACAAAACAACATTTCTGAACATTTTCAGTTTGCCTACTCAGTCTGTATAGACATACGTGCCAGGGAGCCATACATTGTGGAAACAGGAAGCTATTAAGAATAACCTAAGTTAGACGCTGGTGGGAGAAAAGTCCATTGAGTTCTGCAGGGAGTTTCTCTGAGACTTCCTCCCTGGGTATTACATATTTGTTCTCAAAAACAAATGCCAGAAACAAAGACAGACTTAACTAGTGCATTTTTACAAGGCAGCATTAATCCCTTAGAAGGACTAGAATGTTTCATCAGTTGGGCCTCCCTGTTTGCCTTCCCAGTATTGTTAGCAGTAGCATATGCTGAAAGTGGGTACTCCAGGCTATGTCAAGACAAAGGAACTAACTACATTTGTCAGAATCATCACTGATTATTTTTGTCAACAGATACTCCTTTCTTGTTTGTTCCTCAAACAGCCAGGGTTTTTGTTTGGTTGGTTTTGGGTTTTGGGGTGTTTTTGAGAGGGTGAGGGTGGGGGGCTGAGGGTGAGAGATGGTATCGTTGAAAACAGTTACAGCCAATCTCCCAGATTATTTTTGGATAAACTCCTTCCGTTTCTGTAGTTAAATAGTATGAGAATGAGTGGTTCCCATAAAACATACTCAGGCAATACTTAGGAAAACCAACTCCCTACCAGACCCAGAGAACATGGAGTCCCAGAATACGAGGACCCCATCACGGAGCTCCAATCCTCCTGCAGCAACAGCCACAGATACCTGTGCCTCATGGGCATCAGCAAAGTCTGCTCTTTACTCTAGTAGCTATGTATGTGCTCACTGCTGGAGATTGGATAGCTTTTCAGACACCATTCCACTGTTCACTAAGAGAAAAGTGGGTTCTTCTCTTTCCTTTTGAGAAGACTGGTCTTCTCCCCTCCTCTCTTCTCTCCGCTCTCGCTGCTCTCACTCTCGCTCTCATCTCATCTTATGCCTGAATTCTGCAGGACAGGCTCTCATTTCCATAGTTGCCCAAAACCTCCAGGTGGTCCCCACAGCCTAGCACTGAGTCAGCCACCAGAAAGTAGAGGCTAACTTGAACCAACGCCAATGACTCAACTTCCTTCGCTAATTACATTTTTGGTTGTTTTGTTTTGTTTTTATGAAAACACAGTTGAATTGCATTATCACCTGGCTTCCTTTGCACCTTTTATCTACATTGACTACAGTTTGAAACCTTGTAAGAAAACAAACATCCGAAACAATAATAAAAGTGTCCAAAAAATTCAGTTTTCTAAGAGAAGAAAAATATCTTCTACTCGTATACATGCTTAAATACTCACATATCTGCAAGTATTTGTAATACTCCTATGCATTTTAACAAGTATTTTTCAATGTTATTTTAAAATTCTTTTAACTGCAGTATTAGATGAACACAAATATAACTACATCTTTCTTGGGCCTTCTTGTGTTGACCTCCTGGGGCTCCACAGAGCAAGGCTAAGCTTCAGCATATCCAGGGCACATTCCCAGCATGCCATTGGCTGCCATTTGGCTTCGCCGCTTCTTCCTCCACTTTTGCTTTATCACTTTGACATGATAAGCATGCAGAACTCGAGGCTTTACTTGCTGAGAGACTCAGGATAGCCATTCACTAGTCCAGCAACAGAGAAGGTTCCCTTTACACCAAAGCTGGTCTCTTACAGTTCACAGATCTCTTCTCAAAGAAAAGGTAAAATTAAGTAAGTAAACAAACAAACTGACTAACTAACTAACTAACTAACTAACTAACTAACTAGCTAATTAACTAACACACCCAGAAAAGACAGAATATAGAACTCTGGGGTCAGCTCTTGCCACTTCATTACTGGTGTCTATGCCACATGCACTGAAAGGTAAGCATTTATCTCAGATATTTGACCCCATCTTGTCCCCTATAATAGCAGGTATATTTAGTACAATGTGTCTAAGAATCAGCAGCAACAGGATATGTGCAAAATATTTGCACTATGTCAGTTAAAAGTAAAGGATAAAGAAGAGCCATCAAGAAAGAGTGTTGAAGTGTAATGAGAACTTTGGATATCTGACTTTGTACCAAACATAGAAGCCAAAAGCACAATCTTAGCGCATATGGTGTTTTGTCGAAGACTGTAGTGGACAAGTTAAGAGGACTTTCTTCTCACAGATAACACCAGTTATGATGACCTTATTGACAACTAGGATAAAAATAAGATCAATGTGTTTTTGATAAGTTACAGATAGCTTGTAAAAATATTGACCACTACAAAGCACAATTGTGTGAAAGGTCTAGAAGTAAAATATGTAATGAGAAGCAGATATCTAAACATAAAAATAGAAAACAATAACAGGGAAAGACTGTGATTTTCAAGGCAATGTATGATGTGGAAAGCAGACACACCTGTTGAGCCTAGTAGACCTGAACTTTCTGCCATAATGATTCTACTGCCCTTGGGACCAAGACCTTTTCTGACACTAGTGTAAACACACCCTTAATGGATCAAGACAAAGTCCTTTGAGTGATGGGAGACACAAACTAACTCTGTCAGTTGTTCCAGAACATTGAACATCTCCATAATTAAATGATGTTTGAAAGCAAGCGTGACTTGATCTCTCAAAAGAATGCCAGCTTCAAGACCTTTACCTTACTCCACTACACACTGCTAGGACATGGGCTCCTATTTTGATCTTGAAAGGGTGTGGAGATTCTGGAGCCAACTCAGAGAAGCGCAAAAGGCAGGTGGTCAGGAGGAAAGAGAAATTCCCAGTGGAGAGGGGGCTTTTGGGCTGAATGGTATTCTTGGAAAGACCAAGGAATAACAGCTATCTTCGCTTATTGTCAGGTTACTAGGAGAATTACAAGAGAAATTCACCCAGACATAGCCATCATTCAAGAAAAGATAGGGAAGTAGAAAATACTTCCAAGTAATAACAGGAATGTGTCACGAGAAGTGACTTTCGCAAAGTTTTAAGTGTATTTCCTTAGTTCTCAAATCTTTCTCCATCCCTCTACAATTGCAACTTGGTGTACACACACACACACACACACACACACACACACACACACACACACCCTAACATGAACACCTTTATCTATTTCAGCAGGATGCCTGATGTGTTTGAGTAAAGAATTGGTACAGCTTTGTTTTAGTTGGCGATGGAGAACACCCAAAAGCCAAACACTGGAAAATGCATGCATTGTAGTGACCAAAAGGTCAGCATGAAGCGACCATCTGTATGGCAAACCCGCCCTCCCCTCCCTCCTACACAGCACATATTCACAGCGCTTGCTGCTTCTGTAAACCCCATTGTGATAGAACCTTGGGATGGAACCTCATGAGAGGGTGTGGCTTACACAGAGAGGCTCTTCACCCCGGCCTCAGATCATCTGGAGAACAGTTGAAAACCCTGCATGTTGATATGTAGAAAATCTGATGTAATTGTTCTGTGGTAGGACCCAGGATCCATGGAGTCTTCCTTCATAGCTCCTAGATGCAGCTGATACAACACAGTCAGAAGTAAGCTCAGACTGGTTTAGATTCTCGGAACTGATTAATTAAAAAGTGCATCATAGTAAGATTTTCACAAACATAAAGGCATTAAGGTGAATATTACTTCACTAGCTCCTTGTTGGTGAGGAGCAGGAGGGTCTTCGCCATTTTACAATAATATAATGTTTTCTGCTGTAACAGCTATATGAGATACACTTTACATGCAGAGAGGAGTTCCTGTCACTCATAGAATCCAGCTGTGGACTATCTCCCTTCTCTTGGGTTATTCTTGTCTATTCTCCCACAAGAGCACAGCCTGTTGTTCAGAGAAACAAAATGCTATGTCCAGCCCATTTACTTAACTACATTGGAGCTTACAACTCACAGTTTTTTTTTTCTCCTAAAAGTGCTCCGAAACTCCTGTATTGCCAGTAGCCATGGGAAGCTTCAGAGAATCCACACTGGACAGGTGCCCCTAAGTTCGTCAGTGCCTTATAGGAAAGAGACTCAAAGTCATTGACAGACGTTTCCTGATGCCAGTCAATCCTCAGAGCAGATGGGAAAACTGATTCCCAAAGTAAGTTTTAATTCCAGTCCTCTTTTTGGACACGTATCCCTAATGCTCCTTTGGGCCTTGGCAAAGTCCTATCTACTTCCTGTGTCTATAATAATCAAAATTTAGAACTAGGCAATTCCTAAGTCACTTTTATTTTTTAACAATTTATAATGCAAGTAGACAAACATTTACACAACAGTAGAAACCCCAAAATACAGCTGACAGAGAATGTTGGAAGACTTCTCATCATTAAATAGTATATGTTTTCTAATTTCTTGAGATAGGGTCTCTTACTAAGTAACTCTTTTTTTCTCTTTTTTTTAATTAGATATTTTCTTTATTTACATGTCATACTCCTTTC
This sequence comes from Montemys delectorum, assembly GCA_019843815.1. NCBI lineage: Eukaryota > Metazoa > Chordata > Mammalia > Rodentia > Muridae > Montemys > Montemys delectorum. The sequence goes on along the minus strand of JADRCD010237671.1, from coordinate 27,298 downwards.
CCAGTTTCCCCTCAGAAAAAAAAAAATTTTAAAAAAAAATTTAAAAATAAACCTTGTTCCCTCCCCCTGCTCACCACACCACCCTCTCCCATTTCCTGGCCCTGGCATTACCCTGCACTGGGGCATAGAACCTTCACAGGGCCAAGGGCCTCTCCTCCCATTGATGACTGACTTGGCCATCCTCTACTATACATATGCTGCTGGAGTCATGAGTCCCACCATGTGTACTCTTTGGTTGGTGATTTAGTCCCTGGGAGTTCTGAGGGTACTAGGTAGTTCATATTGTTGTTTGTCCTAAGGGGCTGCAAACCCTTCAGGTCCTTGAGTCCTGTCTCTAGCTCCTTCACTGGGGACCCTGTACTCAGTCCAATGAATGGCTGTGAGCCTCTACTTCTGTATTAGTCAGGTACTGTCAGAGCCTCTCAGGAGACAACTATATCAGGCTGGATTGTCCTTCCTTCAGTCTCTGCTCCATAGTTAGTCTCTGCAATTCCTTCCACGGATATTTTGTTCCCCATTTTAAGAAGGAATGAAGTGTCCACATTTTGGTCTTCCTTCTCCTTGAGTTTCTTGTGGTTTATGGATTGTACTTTCTGTATTCTGATCATCTGTGCTAATATCCACTTATCAGAGAGTGCATACCATGTGCGTTCTTTTGGGATTGGGTTTCCTCACAATAATATTCTCCAGATCCACCCATTTCCCTAAGAATTTCATAAATTCATTGTTTTTAATAGCTGAGTAGTACTCCATTGTGTAGATGTACCACATTATCTGTATGCATTCCTCTGTTGAGGGACATCTGGGTTGTTTCCAGTGTCTGGCTATTATAAATAAGGCTGCTATGAACATGGTGGAGCATGTGTCCTTATTACATGTTAGAGCATCTTCTGGGTCTATACCCAGGCGTGGTATAGCTGGGTTCTCTGGTAGAACTATGTACAGTTCTGGTGGAACCTCCAAGTTGATTTGCAGAACTCTTAGTGTCCTGGGATCCTTGATGTCCTGCCCTTGAATTCACAGGAATCTACCTGTCTCTGCATCATGAGTGTCAGGATTAAAAGCTTGCGCTGCTACACCCAGCAAGTAATCAATAGTGTTTTTGTTATGCACTTCCTAAATTTTTCCAGCTTGCATCCTTTCTCTTAATTCTACAACTGTGGTGCTTAATTAAATTATCATTGAAAGACTGAGCTCATGGGTGGCCTGCTGAACCCATATGTTCCACAATACACATCTAGATCTGAGTTCATTTCACTCTCTGATCTCTACTCTATACTTTTCGTGCTTCTCTTTTATTGTACTTGCCTCCAAATTGGCTGCTTGTGTTCCAAAATGAACCAGAATTCCATTCCCAAGTTGGCTCCATGCCTTCAAGATTTCTTTTTCCTCATTTGCAGCTAGCCAGTTCACCTAAGTTCATAAGCAGAGAGGGCATAATTGTAACTTCAGTTAGAGCAGTGGTCTAATGGACCTAGACGAAAAGAAAATTCATAGGCTTTATAAAGCCAACAGTTGTCAAATTCACCTAGTTCCTGTGGCCCCATTTCTGGAGTTCTTTTAAGGCCCATCTGTGAGCAATAGGATCGGATGACTAAGAGGCCAAGGAAAGGCAGCTTTACTTTGAGTCATATTTTCCTGTCAGGGAGTTGTAAAGTTTGTTTCTCTCCAACTGACATAAAGTTTAGCATTTTAAAGGCCCACAGGATTTTAATCCCATCACTTAGCACCCCAGCTGTGTGACTCTGAAAGTAAACATGGAGTCTCTGGAGTTCTAGACCAATGGATCCCTCCTAGGAGACTCATCAGCTCTCACAAGCAAAGCTATACCAAGACCTGTAGGTCTGAATCCAAAGGTTCATAATACACAGAACTAAATTAAGCCCTCTTCCTTGCCACTGCTCAGCCTATGTTCACACTTTCACCAAAATTATACCTGGTTTCGAAAAGGTGACTATTATCAGTGAGATCAGTTTCTAATCCATAGCCAGATAATTCAGAACTGTTTCTTAAAAGGTGAGTCCATCAAGACAGTGATTACTTGTAAGGAAGAGGAACTACACTATACAATGTCTGTTTAGACGGCTGGAATGAGAATGGTGCCCATAGAGTCATGTATTTAAATGTCTGTTTCCAAGTTGGTAGAGCTCTTCAGGAGGAATTAAGCAGCATGTCCTTATTGGAGGGAGGAAATCACAGGGAGTGGGCTTGAGGTTTCCAAAGCCCATGCCAAGCCCAGTCTCATTTTCCTTCTCCCCCTCCCTCCCTCTCTCTCTCCCTCTTCCTCACCTTCCACCCTTTCCACTTCCCTCCCCTTTTCCTTCTCTCTCTGTCTCTTTTCCTTCTCTCTCTTTCTCTTCCTCTGCCTCTCTCTCTGTCTCCCTGTCTCTCTGTCTCTCTGTCTCTCTCTGTCTCTCTCTGTCTCTCTCTGTCTCTCTCTCTCCCTCTCTCCCCGTGTGTGTGTGTGTGTGTGTGTGTGTGTGTGTGTGTGTGTGTGTCTTCTACCTTCAGATCAGGTTGCAAGTTCAGCTAATGCTCCTGAAATATGCCTGTCTGATACCATGCTTTCCCCATCTCCATGATGGTCACGGACTAACCTCTGAAACCATAGGCAAGTCGACAATCAAATGCTTTGTTTTATCAGTTCCCCTGGTCATGGAGCCCCTTCATGGCAATAGAAGAGTAGCTAAGATAGATGGTCTTACCAATTCATTCATATATTTAATAAATACTGATTTATGATCCACCCCATTTTAGAAACATAGAGTCTGCTAGCAGAAACCATAACCACATGAACACACACACACACACACACACACACACACAGACACACACCAACAAACTAAGTAAAAAGTGATAACCTAGGTGGAAAGGAAGGTTCAAGTACGAAACCAGTGTGAGTCTAGGATGAAACCTTTGAGGCAGGATGAGGCACAGAGAAGTAGCCCACTAAGAGTGATAGGAGGAACAAGCCAAGCATCCCTTAGCTAGTGAAAGGCTCTATAGTAGGAATGGGCCTGGGCCTGGTAGATATTATCCTTCATTCCTAGAGGTTCTAGAAGCTTGTGATCTGGAATCAAGAGGCAGGATGCCTTCCTTTCTTACCTAAAAGTAAATGGGTCCACCCCCACAAGGACACCGCCTTCCCTTGCGGTGATTCCTAAGTGAGTCTGCGAAGCCAAAGCTCACATCTATTTTATTTACACTGTCCCCTTTCAACGACACAGAGCCTGCCCTTTGACCCTGACCTGGCTTGCTTTCCTCATTTCATTTATTCCATTCTCCAAAAGTAAATGCTTCCCAAATGTTAGATGGATAAATAAATGACCCTAAAAGGCCATAGCGGAGCAAAGCAAACATCCCTGTGGTAAACAGACAGCATTCCAGGCTGTAGCTACTCCTAAAGTCAAGATCCACCTCGTCGCAGCATATTATGACTTTCTAGGGCAGGATTCTCAACCAGGTGCAATTTTCCTTCCCTTCAAGGAGGGCATCTGGCAATGTCTAGAGACAGTGTTACTTGTCACAATTTGGAGGATGTTACTGGCATCTACACAGTAGAATTGAAAGATACAGATAATCACCCTACGGCGCACCTCCACCAATAATGGCTCATCTGGACCTAAATACCAATCTGCCAATTAGGTCCATGTGGAAAACCCTATTGTAAAGGTCAGGGGCTCTTACGTAAAGTGTTAGTTCTATACAATGGACTGGGATTCTCCTTGCAAGGACACTAGTATGTATCCTTTCCCCTGTTAGCCAACTAGTGTTCAGGACTGCAGAGATTTATTCCATTCATTTTCTGTTTGTTTAATAAACAGACTGAAAGCACTGGAAGGAAATTATTCCTGCAGTGAGGTGAAATTAATGCTGTCCATACCGCTCCTTTGGCTGAGCTAAATGGTAGAAAGCAATATCTGGCATCAGGAAAGGCACTGTAGCAACTGAAAAAAAGGAGTTTATACTCTTTATTTTTTATTGGATAGTTTATGTATTTACATTTCAAATGTGATCCCTGTTCCCAGTTTTTCCTCCAGAACCCTCCCATCCCGTCTCCCCTCCCCCCTGCCTTTATGAGGGTGCGCCTCATCCCACCTTCCCACTCCCACCTCACTGCCCTGGCATTCCCTTTCACTATGGAATCAAGCCTTCATAGGACCAAAGGCCTCTCCTCCTATTGATGCCCAGCAAGGCTACATCCTCTGCTGCACATGCTGCTCTAGCCATGGGTCCCTTCATGTGTACTCGTTGGCTGGTGGTATAGTCCCTGGAAGCTCTGGGACGTCGGGTTGGTTGACATTGTTGTTCTTGCTATGGGGTTGCAAACCCCTTCATTTCTTTCAGTCCTTTCTCTAACTCCTCCACTGGGGGCCCCGTGCTCAGTCCAGTGTTTAGCTGCGAGCATCTGCCTCTGTATGAAAGGCTGTGACTCAAACACGTTTAATGACTAAAGGAGTAGCCTAAAAATGGCAAAGGCATTTCTGCTTGTTTCATGTTGGTAAAATATAAAAAGCCCTTTTTAAAAAGTATGGTAATCATTCTTATCTGTCCCATGACATGCCCAGAAGCTTAAAGAATAATAAACACCAAAGTATAAACATGGAATTCAGTGAGCAAGTCAAACCTCCAGATGAGCCTTCTAATTGGGTGTTTGCACAAAATAAGATCTCCATACATTTCATGAAGCAAGCCTACTCTATTGGGGACAGCATTTACCATGAATGCTACAGTTATTTCTCCTCTTCTTGCATGGCAAACACAAGTGTGCTCAAACAATCATTCATCTCTGCCCAAGTTCACTAACACATACTCTCCAGTTTCCTATCTCTGGCCCTTTCTTGGTCTATTTTTACACTGCTGTCTGTTCTCTGTCACCGGTTTGATGACACTCAGCATCAACAAGTGGCATCAAATGGACACCAGAAGAAGTCTGTGGAGAATAAAAGGAATCAAGAGGTGCTCAGCCTGCTGTGTACAGAGACATCTGCAGCTAGACACTTTGTGATAAGGAAACTGAGGTAGATGGGTCACTTGAGAAGATTCCTAGCCAACCAGCCTCAACTACACAGTATGGTTCTAAGTTCCCACCTGGGATTAACCTAAGAAAAAGTGGGCAAGCTATAGGAAGAATTGGGGAAGTAGAAATCCCCACACTCTGATACTGAAAATAAGTTTTGAAACTTTAAGAGAGAGGTAGCTGCATTTCAAAGGAGTCCCCCCTCCCCATCAAACCATTATAAGCAGGGTGCCTTTAAAGCAATAGCTCTCCATTGTCTCCTGGACCGAAAGGGGAGAGGTTCAAAATCAAGATGGTAGCAAGGCCATGCGCCCTGTGAAGACTCCTGTTGATCTTTGCTTTTTCCTTGTTTCTTCTGGGTTGCTGCACATTCTTGGCAGTCTTTAGATAGCAGCTGTGTAACCTCATTCCCTGCCTCCATCATCACTTGTCTTCTCCCTAGGACTACTGAAAGTTGGGGGGGTCTTAATTCAGCTGATGATGGGGACATAATTCAATGCATGGCAAAATATAAACACCGGTGTTCTCAGACAGGGAACGTACAGCCTACAACGGTGAAATGGGACGCAACCCTCAGAATATATCTTTCATGACCAAGACAACTGGACCCTTGCTCCTCATTCATACAGCTGGCAGCATCCTAGACGTCTTCAGTGTGTTAACTATTAAATACTTTGAACATCCCTGTGTTGCTGACACCATCGTACCTGCTTGTTTGAAGGAAGAAACCAGGCAGGGGCAGATCAGCACTTTATGTGATGTAATACTGCCACGAAAGAAGGCAAATACAGCCTCCGTGCTGTTGATCTGGACGACGTATCGCATTTCAAAAACAATACGCTATAGACTATTGCATTCATTCAGATCTGTATATTGAAGTTTTGAGATCCTCTCTATTAGCAGCTTTGTTTTTCCCTTCCCTGGACCTCCGGCATCAAATTCAGGCTACAGAAAGATCCCTAGATACCCCCCCGCCCCCACCCCTGCACCGACTACTAATTCTGATTCGAGACCCAGAAATTTGTACTTCAACAGTATCTTTTGGAAATTCTGGAGTCTTTTATTAGTGTTTGAGAAACTGTCCCTCAGGAGTAAAGGAGAAATAAAATGCTCTCGGAAGAAAGGAGGGGAGAGGGAGACAGGGAGCACAGAAATGACAACTCAACCCCCTCCCTCCAAAACACCGAGGTTCTGGCCAGGAAAGAGTGAGCTTGCTGAAGTCGGACCACGAGGAGGGGAGATGGTGGCCAAGCTCAAGTCCAGGTTTCTCACTGCAGGACTTTTCCTGCCCTGTAACCTTCACTCCAAAATACTTCACTGGCTCACACTCCTCAGCACACCCATCATCTTGTGCTGAGACTCTGCTAAGGGATACATCCTTTCCCCCTACTCCCCAAGGCACAGTCCTGAGAACCCCTGAAAGACAGTGTTTTCACATCGTCCACTGAAAAGCAGCAGGCCTCCAAGCCAAGAACACGAACGAAGCAATGCTTCTGTCCCAGATTTACATTCCGCTAAAGCATGGGTGGCTCACCGAGGAGCTCACGTGATCGTGGGCATTTATAACATAATCCAGACCCTCTGCCTTCAGCACTGGCTGCAAGAGCACCGCAGCCTCTTAACCCAGCGGTGCCAGCTTTGCCCAGTAAATTCTGCTTCTGAGAAAACACATGGGAACTACTGCAAAGTTCCTGCATTCTGGGAGTATTTAACCGTGCTCTTTCCCATCCTCCTCCATACTCCACATGCTCAGACACAATATTATTCCATTGGCTTCAAAGGCCTCTCAGCGTGTTGGAAATTTGTGTGGGAACAGAGAAGGGAGTTGGGAGTTGGAATACATGCCCTCTGCATGTGACTAGACTTGGTACACACATTAGAATTTTTTAAAGATGTATTTAATTGAAACAAAACCGTACATTGGTTTTTATTGGATATAGAGCGATGGAGATATATCATGATTTCTACTGACTGGGTTTTTTTTTTATAATGATCACAGGCATTTATTTTTGACCAATAATCCATATCTGAAGGTTGGAATTAGGAAAAGCTTTTCTGAGAGTGTTTCCATTCATCTGTTCATTAGCGTCCAGGTGCCATCCAGCATAAGAGGAACTCACAGCAGGAAGAAGGAAGGAAGGAAGCCAGGGCCACAAGGTCCAGAGAATACAACATAGATACCACAGGGCTGTCGTTAACTGGAAGGAGCCATGACAGGCTCCAGTAAACTTTATCGCTGAACAGAGAAAAGAAGTCCTGTTGAAAGTGAAAGCCCTAGAGGAGGTTGGAGAAATAGCTCAGTGGTTAAGAGAAGGTAAAGCTCTTTCAGAGGATACAAGTTCAGTACCCAGCATCCTTGTCAGATGGCGCACATCCACTTGTAACTCTAATCCTAGGGCATACCGCACCCTTCTAACTCTGCAGCTACCTGCATTCATGCATATACTGACAAACAGACAGACGGGCTTTTAGTCTCAGCACTCAAAAGGCTGAAGCAGGAGGACTTTCAGTACAAGACTAGCCTGAGCTACATAAGGAGATCCTGTCTGAAATAAGAAAAGTACAGACTCAGACTCTACTCCAGAAAGTCTGACTGGAGTGCTAACTGATTCTAAGAGCTTTTTCCTTTGAAGATCCTCTCGCTGTGTTACTCATGTTGAGAACTTCTGAAAATTGAAGATCATAAAGTAGTGCGTTTTGGAGTATTAGATTTAAAGGTCTAGATTTGGCTGTCTGGGTGATTTTCTGCATATTTGATGTTTAGGCAGGATTCTCCAGAAAAAAACAGAACCCATGGAATGTATATAAGAGAAGATTCCTTAGACTGGCTTATAATGTAGGAGCTGGGTATGCTAACAACGATGAGAATCCAGTAGCTTCTTAGTCCAGAAAACTGGATGCCACAGTTGCCCTAAACAGGTGCTAAAATAGCATAAAGATTTCTGGAGAGCTGCTAGTATCCCATCCACATTGGAAGGCCAAAAGAACTGGATTTGGGTCCACTCAGAAAGGAGCAAACACTAGCAGGCAATATTGCTTTCCCTTCAGATCTATTCATGTCTCAATCACCCTTGGAAGGTACCACCCAGCTTGAGCCAGTTAATCCTCTCTGCCTAATGTGTGGGTTAGATTGTAAACCCTAGGTTAATTGTAAATCCTATTAAGGTAACAATTAAGACTAATGATCAGATTGGGTTATAATCTCAAGCCCTTCGAAGCATATAGGTGGGTAGTGTTACGGAAACACTGAAAACTGGTGTTTTCTAATTTTTCTAAGATTGTGTAGATTATAGAAAGTTTAAGATGATGTATTTATTTCTCATACACTGATGGATTTTAGCCTTAACAAAAAATTTTAAGAAATTGGGTATATATTCACTCTACACATTTTATGTAGGTATTAAAGTTTAGTTGTCTAATATAAAAGATGTAAAGTAGAAACAATAACATGAAAGAGGCTTTATAATTGGATTCATTGTCTATCCCATCATATCCAGGTAACTTCAAATTTAGTAACATGTAGCAACACGTATCCATCGTTTTAGGCTTTCTGTGTGGTGTGATCTAGCTGAGTGATTGCTCGGGGTCTCTCATGAGGTACAATCCAGCTGTCAGTACTAGATCCTGCCAAAGCCAAGATGGAGAGGTGTCACATCCAGACTGATCAATATTGTTGGTGACTCATCTTTTCCTCTTAAGCTGCTAGACTGAAAGTTCCAGTGTCTCAAGAGTTGTTAGCCAGGGCCCTCCTCTAGGTCTTGCCCATGCAAGCCCCTTTGAAGCTAACTCAATCATAGCAGCTGACTTCCAGCAGAACAAACCAGAGAGCAAGAACGAACGGCACACAAGGCAAGGCGTTACAGTGTTTTGTAAAATGTTCACCCCCAACACATTTGAAGGACAGTCACTTCTAGTCGCCAACTCGAGCAGAGGGTGTTGCAAGAACATCTGGAAAGAAATCTTTGTGACCCCATTTTAGATGCTATTGTATTTTAACTTCATTTCTATAAATGAAAAACTGATTGCGCTGCTTCATTCATAGCTAATTTATCATTCTGATATCGATGTAAAGTAAACATCTCCTGAATGAAGCTTGGCAACAATCTGTGGGAATTCCTAGTAGTGTGGGAAGGAAATGTTGAGGCCAGACAAGGAACATGTTTCTAGTTGTGCACGTACTGTGCCTAGCAACAGAGAAGCATGTTCTAGGAGTGAAACCTAGAGCCGCGGTTTGCACTGATGGTCTGTACACATCTCAAGGGAGACACTAAGTGGTCAGTATTTCTTGCATTGTTTCCATTATCTGGTCAATGGCAAAAGGAGCATCTTTTCTATCCCTGTGACCTTCACTCATTCATGTCACCTCATAGTCGTGAGATGACATCACTGCATAATCAGCATATACTGTTCTAAGCAGGATGAAAGGGGCCTCCCAATTAGCACCTGCATCTTAAGGAGTAGAAAGCTCTCCTAGGGGATAGAAAGATGGCCCAGAACATGAGAATGGTCATTGTTCTCACAGAGGACCAGAGTTAGACTGACTTCTGACACCCACATTTGGTGACTTGAAACTGTAAGTTCAGCTTCAGGGAATCTGATGTCTTATCCTGGATTCTGCCAGCGTCTGTACACATACATACACACACACCTGCATGCACACGTGTGTGTACACAATCACATACACAAATAAATAAATAGAAAGTCAATAAATATTCTTTAGAAGAAAAGCTCTCTTGAAATCTAGTAATATAAACTGTTGAGTCCTGAGAAAGCATCCATTGAGACACAGAAATAGTACTGAAGTGCATCAGTGACTTTGATCTGTAGATCTTCATAGCAGACATTATCAAGATGGCAAATATGTTCCTTCAGTTACAGAACAGAAAAATCAATTCCTTGGTGGAATAACTTGGTTTCATCTAAGGCATCTCATTTTAAAAGCCACAGGGTGCCTATACCATTTAGGTTTTTTGTCTTTTCTTTCTAAGAAAAGCAAATTTCTAATTCCTGTGCCAGTCTAAATCTGAGCAAGCATATTAAAGTATTGCTCTAGCTGAGGCCAGAAACACTGAGCTGAACATAGTTAGTTCTGCTAGGTGTATGGTCATCTAGTCTATGACAGGGCAAAATTCCGTGCCTGCCAAGGTATAGTTACAATGCAGAGGGGTAAGTGGGATAAGACTCCTGGGAAAGAGGACTTCACAGGTGGCTGTTTTGATGGAAGGGTGATCAGCCTGATGTTCTGTACAAACACTGAGCACCAGGAGACGGGCAGAAAAAGGCACTATCGCTTCTCTAACAAATGGCCCTGCAGGGTCTCTGGGGATCAAGATGTTTAAACTCAAGTAAAGGACCAGATGTCATTCTTGTTGGTCTCAGGGCATAGCCACCAGAGTGACTGGGAGCATGTGGTGATGGCAGGCAGTGGTGACAGAGGCCAGGACAGTTCTCAAGCCTGAGTTCCCAACCTGCGCCTACCATTTGATGAGATGATAGACTTGGTCTCACCTTGGTGGTCATTGATTCCTGTACTTTATACTGGGCTCCAGGTCTTTAAGGATCATTTGCTTTGTATTTCTCTGAATCTATTACTAGTGCTACTTGCTTGGAGTGGAATTTTGCCCTACCTTTGACTACATGACTATTCACTTAGCAGAATGATGTTCAGTTCCGTGTACTTGGAATATTCTGAAAGTTAACATATAGACCAAAGACATTTTTTGAAGTACTCCTCAGGGTTGAAAAGATGGATTAGTGGTTAAAAGTGCCTGTGCGCAGTCACAAGCAACAGAGTTTAGACCCCAGCACCACACACACACACACACACACACACACAGAGACACAGACACACACACAGAGACACACACACACACACCCATACACACACACACACCCATACGCACACACACACATACACACACACGCACGCATACACACACATACACACACATACACATACACACACATACACACACACGCACATGCACACACACACACAGACATATACACACACACACACATACACACATGCACACATACACATACACACACACACACACACACACTCCATTTAAAGTATTCATTCCAGTTCTATTCACCCTGACTGAAGTATAAAACTGTCACAATCACAGTCACAGTATGAAGAAGACATCTCTCTAAAACATATGCAGACATACTGCCAAGCCAAAGTCTTAGAAGACAAGGAACATGTGCGAGTACCTAGAGATAGAACAGGTCCAAAAAAAAAAAAAAAAAATGGAAACATTGCAGGGCCTTGGGCTACTCATACACTTGGGACCTGTGACATTAGCATTCTAAGTTTAGCTTTTTTTTTTTTCTGATTCATTTGGGGCCATGAGATTGTCTGCCTCAGTTTCCACATCTACCATTGAGTTTGACAGTCCCTGGCTGAATTCCCAGGATTGTAAGCACATAGTGTTCAGAGTAGTATAAAAATAATCAGTACACAAAACTCAAAATACCCTTCTTACCAGATGTCTTGGCTTAAAGTGGTAATATTAGCAGGAGCTGTGCCTTTAACAGCCACAGCGTGAGTGTTTCTGGGTACCCGTGTACCTCAGCAAAGCACCAGGGCTTTTGTAAGCGTTTGGATTCCCAGCGGTGTGGAAGCAAAGGAGCACATATCTGAAATGTGACACATTCTGGCTTTGCTAGCTAGCATCTGGGCGACCTGGAGCAATTTATCAACTTCCCTCAATACCCTCATCTCTGAAAAGGCATAAGAGTGGGCGAGCATCTCAGAGGCGGGGAAGGACAAATACAGGTTAGTCCTCTTGAGCCAGCAGTAGGTGTTGAATTCACAGCTTTTATACTTTATACCTTTATATCAATCATACTTGCTTATCTATTGAAAACTGTGCTCATCTGATCGAGAAGTCTGTCACCGCTGTTGCTTATTGAGCATGTGCTACATTTCAGGGCTTTGTACTCTCAGTAAGCTCTCTCTTGCAGGAGCGGACATGGCTGTAGGATGAACTAGGGAGGAAGAAACATCACCTCTGGCTTTAGTGTTCCATCAGCCAGAGCTGCTTCTGCCTTCAGCTACACCTAATTTGGCTGTACTGCTTTATTCTTTTAAGCAACCGTAAATTCTTTTTTTTCTTAATCATTTTGTTTACATTTTAAATGTTAGCCCCCTTTCCAGTCTCCCCTCCACTAACCCCCACCCCATCCCCCTCCCCTTCGCCTCTAACAGGGTGCTCCCTCCCACCACCACCAATCCAACATCATCCCTCTAGCATCCGGCTATCCGGCTTCTCTGGAGCATCAAGCCTCCACAGGACCAAGTGCTTCCTCTCCTGATGTCAGATAAGGCAGTCTTCCACTGTAAATTCTTAGGACTAAATTAGAAACTAACTAACTAACTATATGAGATATATATATATATATATATATATATATATATATATATATATATATATATATATGAAAACATATATATGTTTTCTTTTCATCATCTTTTCACAGAAAAAATGCACAAAATTCACCAGGGTATTAAATGTCATCCTCACTACCTGTTTTGAACAGACATTTGAAAATGTAGCTACCTAGAAACTTTCAAAAGGAGCTAAAAAGAGAAAAAAAAAATTCCAATATGCTTACTGAAAAAAAAGCACTTTAGATGTAAAATTAAGGAAACGGAAGAAATTTTTCATAGAAATACATGTTCCTAGATAACTAACTAATATACTGTGTTAATATGAGCCAATTATATATGTATAATATGTATATATGAATATGAATATACATGCGCACACACACACACACACACACACACATACACACACACACACACACACACACACACACACACACCTCTTGTTCACTGCCTCTGAGGTCATGCTAGGGAAATTTTTAGTTACCAGAAGAGTTGATGGCAACAAACTTTTAAGTCTATTAATATGCCTTTTAATTTCGAAAAATACTTTTCGTAAAGTACTTCAGTATTAAAGAAACCATGAACTTCTTTTAGGGCAGATTTGAGCCTCAAACCAACCTCTTGTCCACATGGACAACTCCTTGTCATTTCTGGGATAATAGGTAATAGAGCTTCCCTGTAGTGAGAGCAATGGGCCTTTGTGTGCTTTGTACACTCAAACAGTTGTGCACTCCCAGGAGATTTGTAAATCACCATGCATCATCCTTGGATCCCAGATTTAAATTTTACTAATAATTTTGCCATTTTGATTTCTCCAGTTTCATGTTTTAGATAATGATATCTTTTTAAAAGTCAAAAAAATAGTATATTCTAAATGAATTGAAGGAAAAAAATCCTAATTTCTTAATTTCTCATTTTGATTGCTTTGGGAAGAATTTGTTATCATAACCTTGCACACAGTCAATTATAAATAAGTTGGACAAAAATGTCATTCAAGAATTCGTCTGATTTGCCTTAGGTTCCCCCCCCCATCTTTCTCTAAACACATATCAGTGGCTGTTTCTCCAAACCCACCCATCTTTTTTTACTAAGGATAATCTCTCTCACTAGTCTGGAACCCCCTGCTTAGACTAGTCTGGCTGGCCTGCCGAGCCCTATGTCTGGTGGTCTTTGGTTTGTTTGCTTGTTTGTTTATTCCTGATTTTTAGTGTGTTCTGAGGACCAAACCCATGTCCTTGTGCTTGCAACTGAACTATCTGTATTCTACAATCTGTTAAAACACACACATACACACACACACACACACACACACACACACACACATACACACACACAAAAGAAAATATTTACTCAATCTAGTTCTAAATGTTCTGAGGAAAAATACAGTAACAACAAATCTGTTTAACTTCATTTACAAAATTACAACCAAACCATTTTGCATATTGTACTGTTAGGACATTGGGCAATAGAGAAAGAAACAGAATGTTCTAGAAAATAAACTTTAAGACTGATAAGCATCATGTACTGTTTCCAAAGATATTTTGGTGTGCTAAATCAAAGGTGGCTCTTTGAGACTGAGCCACAGCCTGAAGGAACCTAAAATCTAGCCTAGACTCTGAGCTCTTTGGGTTGGTTGACGTCAGTTTCTGTGGATTTCAAACTATGCGAGAGTACCTCACATAGCAGTCACCAGGAAGCAGTTGCTGTATTCTGCGTCCCTGATGAAAACTGCTTTTAATCTTGTGCTTCATTTAGTTTATATAAAGCCTAAGAAGTAACTATGTAGATGAGTGGGTGAGTCATTGCAAAAGAACTGAATTTGCACTAGGATCCCCCTATTGCTGTGTGTGCATCTGTCTGTGCATAAAGTCGCCATATGTCTCTTCTTTTGTCAAGTGACAGGAACCTACTGTTCCAGGTCACCAATGCAAAGAAGCACTTGCAAGTGCTATGTGACTGCAAGTTTGGTTGGTTGCTTCCCAGTGGCATCCTAAAATGGACTTCTGAAACAGCCATGATTCTTGGGCCATTGGTATTTGTCTTGATCATCACTAAAATCTATCTTCTCAGTTTATCTAACTCTAAAGTGAGGTTCTGACCTGCTAATTTAATTTTTTTCTCTCTAATGTCCTCCTTGCTCTAATGTCACCTGTGTTATCCCCAACAGTCCTATTGAGAGTTCAAAGATCATCCTTTAGTCCTCTTCTTTCTCATCTTGACTGTGCCATCTTCACTTGGTCTGTGCTAGTCTCCCTGTTGGTTTCCTTTCCCTTTAGTCCAGCACATACACACCACACCACACACACACACACACACACACACACACACACCTCAAACACACACTTACACACACACACCTTAAACACACATACACACATTCACACACACCTCAAACACACACAAACAGCTCAGGCATACACACAACTCAGACACACACACACACCACAAACACACACATACACACATTCACACACACCTCAGACACACATACACACTCAAACACACACACAAACAGCTCAGGCACACACACAATTCAGACACACACACACACACACACACACATACAAACACGCACACAAAAGCATGCCCAGGCACGTGCACTTACACACTCACATGCTTTGTCAAATTCATCTAAAGAAACTGTGTGGCCACCATTTCTTAAATGAATGTAACCTGTTCTATGTGGGCTAAGAATAGCTTTGACCATAGCAAGAAATCTGTATACAAAAATTGTGCCTACAATTCATTCCTTGGCTCAGCAGAACTGTCAACTCTTAACTTAGCTATGGAGGTAAAATCCTTTGATGTGAGGGTTATTGAAATACAGCTTCATTACAATGAACTCCAATGTCTAAAAATTGTTCTCATTTTGGGCTTGTACCATAGTAGGAGCCAAGATTTTAAAATCTACTAAATACAAAACAAACAAACAAAAAGACTTTATCTATTTATATGCATTTAAAAAACTAGTAGCGATGTATTATTTTAAAATATACAGTTAATATGTTTGGAGTTACTTAAAATTTATATTGAGAAAAATGTATGTATTTTTAGTATTGCTGTAGACAAGCATCTACATAAGACTGTTTAATTGATTGTTGTTTTATATCAAATAGCTTTCATAAAACTCATTTTTATTATTATAATATCTTATAAATTTTAAAGCATATAACAAAATTAAAAAATGAAAGGTATTGCAGGTATTGAAGAGGGGTCCCTGGAAGGAATTGGGGTACAAAAGGGAAAGAAGAATGTGATTTAATTCTATTTCCTTAAAATATGTTTTTAAATGTTAACAAATTCAGATAAATTGAAATTATGTATCTTTTCTCATTTCTCATCATAATACAATAAAACTTAAATCAAAAAAGAAAAAGAAAGGAAGGAAGGAAGAAAGAAAGAAACTACGTGGCTGTAGCTGCTCTTCCCTGCTCTAACATTTTCATAGACCCTCACTGTGTGGAAAACAATACCCATTCTGGCCTCAACCTGTCTTCTGATGTGCTCACTTGGTCTGCTCTGCCTGTGACAGCCCTGCGTCTCATTCTTGCTTGCTCCTGAGGCTTGGCTCCCAGCATTCCCATGCACCTTCTTCACTTTCCCCATCACATCCATTTCCAAAGCTCCGCTTCACCACCCCACAGTCATCTCCATGCCTCAACTCCCTGAAAGGATTCTGTTAATCCTGTTACGAAAGTCAAGAACAGATTTGTCTAATTCTAAATGTGTCTAGTAATTAGTACTGGATTGTGATTGTCTTCAAAGGAAGTCAAAAACTTAGGTCACATCCTTTACCTCTCACTGAGTGTTCAGTGTCCTTACTCATGTTTCCAAGCTTTGCTTTAAAGCACATCCATTTGCCCTGAAAGCAGGAGTCCTCACATGATGACACAGTAAGGGATGTGGTCAAACACCTGGGATGCAGGTTAAAATTCTTTTCCGCTCCACCCTAGAATAATCAGATCTTAGAAGATCCCATATATTCACATTCCCAGTGAGGTCCAAGAAGGCAGATGCTGCTGATGGTTGCTAATTACCTGGCACAGGGCTGGCACACAAATCTTAGTCACTTGCACACATCTCACGTGGTATTTCCACCTTCTCTTCAGTTCTCACTCACCTTCTGCCACTTCTTTCTTTCAGATTGACTTTGAAGATGTGATTGCAGAACCAGAAGGGACACACAGTTTTGACGGCATCTGGAAGGCCAGTTTCACCACCTTCACTGTGACAAAATATTGGTTTTACCGCTTGTTGTCTACCATCTTCGGCATCCCGATGGCGCTCATCTGGGGCATTTACTTTGCCATTCTCTCTTTCCTGCACATCTGGGCGGTTGTACCGTGCATCAAGAGCTTCCTGATTGAGATTCAGTGCATCAGCCGTGTCTACTCCATCTACGTCCACACCTTCTGTGATCCGCTCTTTGAAGCTATTGGCAAGATATTCAGCAATATCCGTATCAGCACACAGAAAGAGATATGAATGACATTTCAAGGATGGAAGGTTTTTTTTTCCCCCTTACTATTTCCTTGGTGCCAATTCCAGGTTGCTATAGCAGCAGCAACTTATGAGTGATTTGTCTTGGTCAAGAACAAAGAATTCATTCCCGCCATTTTCATATATACTACTACTTGTCTCTTCTGAGCTAATCCATTTATGTTTGACAGTCTGGGGTGTTTAAACCCATCCCTGCTCTCTCTTTTATATGTGGATCATTGTTTCATTGGCTAAAATATAAACATATTGTTGAAAGATGATTTGAGAAAAAAATAGGAAAGACTGGGAGGTGGGGGAAGAGTGCCAACAACCTCAACTGCCTACTCTAAGTCGATGATATCATAGAAAGGGAAGAGTTTCAGGATATGGCCATGTGTTTAGGGGCATAAAGGCAAGTTTTAAATATACCCCAGCTATCCAAGGAGCTGGTTGTTGTCCTCACTCTTAACAACCCAGTGGGGTCTAGTGATCACCATTAATTTGGAGACTATGATCTTCATGTTCATGATACCAACAATGTCTTACTCATCCTGACATTTTAACCTGTTATTTTGTGTGTCTGAATCTTATACTGAAAATAAGACCTACGTGCCTTCTAATTTTCCGTGTTTTCTTTGCAAATAGGGTCTAGCTCATCTACTTAACATTATGCCAGCAGCTTTCCTAAAAACGAAACATACAAAATCTCCTTGCTAGTTCTCTGTACTAGTTCCTGACTCCGAGATAAAGAACTTGTTAACGATGAGATCTGTGCTTGGCTATGTAGCATCTCTCTCTATGTTAAACCTGGTCAACATTAACCCAATGAAATGATTTGAAGCAGACAAATGCGGCTGAGACCTCACTAGGCTGGCGGAAGTAGAAACCAGCTTTCCCTGCCACTCAGCCACTGAATGAGGCCAGCGTGTCTGTTCGGTTTTGCTTATTTTCAAGAATAATCACACACCCTTGACTCTAAGCTAAACCCAGGATGGTTTAGTGATCTATTGGAGTAGCTTAGGGACTCAGCCCTGTGCTTCCTTTTCAAGCTGATGAATGAGCCACCAGGGAGGGGTGTCAAAAAAGGAGGCTGCCAAAATGAGACTGCTGGACCTGTTGTAGACATGACCCCTTCTATGCAGAGCACTTGCAATAGTCTGTAATGCTGTGAAGCTTGACCACTCCCCCCTGCGAGGAGCTTTTGGCCTAATTTAATCGTCATTTTGTTCAGAGAGAAGGTGGGGGAGGGGGTGGTAACGAAAGCTTGAGGTAATTTTCTTGCTGGAATAAGTTCAAGTTTTTCTAAACCCAAACTGAGGAATTTCACCTGAATACCTGAGTCTCCAGAAAGCTGCCTGCCTGGGACACCCAAAAGCCTTTTATCCCCCATGCTCGCATTACAGCTCTGCCCTCTGGGATATTTTTAAAATTCCAAATAGGCTTTTATTTTCACTTTCATACATTTATTGAAACCTGATTGACTTGTTTTCTCAGTCAGTTTTGCTGGCACTTTACCAGCCTGCTACTTACTTTGATTGTTTGCATTTAAAACAGACACTGGCATGGGCACAGTTTGACTTTTTAAGCTGTGCACATAACTGAAAGTGTACTAGACTGTATACCTTTTTAAATGTAGAGATATCCTTTATCTTTATATAAGGAGAATCACTTGGGAAATGGTTCTATAATTCAGTCTGTAAACTGTGTGTTCCAGGACATGTCTGTTCTTTCTAAATACTCAGTCCTACACAAGTCAATTGCTGATCCAAAATGTTACTGAAATTTTATATGCTTACTGATATATTTTACACTTTTTTATGCTGCATGCCCTATAAAGATTTCAAATCTGCACAATAAAATTGTTTAACAGTTAAGCAGTTTTGTGTGTCTGTCTGTCTGAATGTCTGTATATATGCCATACGCAGGTATACAATGCATATTTGTATTATGTTTGGGGGTAGCAAACTTCCCAAATATTAAAAATTAATTTAAGTGAGATATTTCTGCTAAAAATTATTGCTATTCATGGGTTACTTCAAATAGTTCAGTTGTAATTTATAACTAATTTAAAGCCATTTTAGTAATTTATACAATGATTTATCATCTGTCAATTTGAGTCCCAATAACCATATGGCATGGATATTAACATTGTCATCTGCTTCCACCTAAATATACATTTGGAATTCTGTATTAAAGTGTTCTAAAGATATAAACCCACGGGACAGAGACAGAAATGATAAAGATGGATGTTATGTAAGAAACTAAGATAAAAATAAAAAACAAAAGATTTACCAAAAAAGAACTTGGCTTCATATTTGGAATAGTGGCAGTTTCTAGAAGGTGAGCCAAGATGCTAGGGACCCAACTCAGGGGCTCACGAGCTTAAGACTCCAGAAAAACTAGTATCTGGCCTTCCAGTGAAAATGGTGGGAGGAACTAGTATTCCTCCAACAGGAGAACCTCTATTTGACTTGAGGGAAGGTCAACTTCTTGTTCTATTCAGACCTTTAACTGCTTGAATGAAGTCTACTCATGTGAAAGAGGGCAACGTGCTTTATTCAATCTAGTAATTGAAATAGCAATGCCATTAAAACTACTCTTGAAGGAACCAAGACATAATGGTGGACCAGATATCTGGACATTTCAAGGTCCAGTCAATTTGACAAAGAAAATGAACTCGTCCAGCTTCCAAGTTCAATGTTATTTTTAAAAATCTCTAATTTCCCTCAGCTAATAAAAATAGATGGACATTGCCTGATTTCTCTCTTTTCTCAGAAAGCATGGGAGCTACTTAGCTGGCAGTTCTACATAGAATATGAATTTACCCATCTATTTGTTTCCATTGCACACACCCTGATCATCACCACTTGATCCAGGCAGAAGTGAGACTTCCACTTATAGGAGGAAAAATGAAGTGTCTTTAGAGATAAGTGAACTATCTTTCAGTTTGTCATGTGAATGTCTCATTGTCTACATATGAGCAAAATCAGACTGTAGCTTGATTCAGCTACACCCATGAAAAAGATCCATCACTAAATATACAAACAACTACAACTTCCAAAGTTTGGAAGACTTTGGCTTCATATTGGCAATAAACAGATTCATATATCACACATTTATATATTTCCATATATAGAAATATATGTTGACCCAAAAAACTAGGGTGCTCAGTCTGAATAGCTCACTCATGATATCCCTGACATGAGTACTGAGTTCATTTTGTCTTTCAAATTGTCCACATTTTGAGGGGATATAAGAAGTGAAGAAAGATGACCTTGATATGAGAAAAGGGTAAAGCCACAAAAGGAAAGATTTGCTCTATGAATGCATAAAGTAATAAATATACACAGTATTCAATTTCTATATATCATAAATATGCAAAACAAATGGCAAAGAGATTTACTGAATATTTAAAATATGTAGTGCACAGCTTTTATAATATAAATTGAAATATAAATTCAATATAATTTCCTAAATTAAGGTTATGAACATGACAATTTTTAAAGGCATAAAAATTTACATACACATGATAATAATAAAACTTAAAATTTTACAAGGTGAATTTAATTATTTTGTGGGACTTGCTGCTAATTTTGGATGAAAAACAAAAAAGGAACATTTAATTAAAATATTACATTAATTCTGATTTCTATCATATACTTAGTTTTATTTCATGCATAAACTAGAACAGTCTGTAAAACTGTTCCCATTTTATAATACATAGTTATTATATTACAATATAATATATATAATACATACATTTATTCATTATAATCTGCCTCAGAGTATATTGAGTCTCTAGTCCCCATAGCTAATGTCCTGTGATATTGCTCTAACCCTGTGTATCACACACCAAACCTCTGTTCCCTCCACTCCTCCATCGCACTCCCTGTGCTGTCAGAGCACTAAGGCTTGCTGCTCCCATGACCTTGCAGAGTCTTTCTGTCTATTTTGAATATAGTAATAAAATAGTTAGCTGGGCAATGGTGCATGCCTTTAATCCCAACCCTTGGGAGGCAGAGGCAGGCAGATTTCTGAGTTCAAGGCCAGCCTGGTCTACAGAGTGAATTCCAGGACAGCCAGTGCTATACAGAGAAACTCTGTCTCAGAAAAAAACAAAAACAAAAACAAAAAAAAAAGTTTATCAGGTGAGTAGAGTTCAAGTAAACAGTAGTAATAGTTAAGTCACAGTAGTTAAAATTGAGATGGCCCCTATGTACCATGTCTATGCACCTGAATTGCATTCATTTACACCTCTAACAGCCTTCTACAGTGCATTCTATCATATCATTTCAATTATAGAGATGAGGAAGCTGTGACTGTGAGGAGTCAAACAATTGATCCAGATTCATACAGCTAGGAATTTACAAAGTCAAGATTATGAACACATGGATCTCCCAGAGCTGCTTGCTGAACAATGGCATGAATTCACACGGTTAGCAACTGATAATGCCGAAAACCTGAAAACAAAGTGGGTCTATGTGAAGAACAAGCACTGGTCCACATTCCAGGCTTCAATAAACAAATAAAATACCTTGCATCTAAACATAAAAGTAAAACTATTCTAATAAATTTATCAAAATCATTTTAAGGGCTTAAAAATAAGGTTTTTACAAGTTACCTTGAGTTTTTGTTTGTTTCTTTGGTTGGTTGGTTTTTTTCAGAACCTTGTCTGAACTCAGAGTCTTGCTATTACTGGGCAAGTGCTCTACCACTGGGCTAAAGCGCACTTTTAACCTAAGCAACAAGTTTAACCCTGTCTCAAGAGACAAGATAGGTAGATCTCTGAGTTCAAGGTCAGCCTGGTCTACAGAGAGAGTTCTAGGACAGCCAGACCTATACAGAGAAAGCTGTCTCAAAAAGTGAAAAGAAAGAAAAAGAGAGAGAAAGAGAGAGGGAGAGAGAGAGAGAGAGAGAGAGAGAGAGAGAGAGAGAGAGAGAGAGAGAGAGATTTTCACAACATAAAAAGAGTTCAAGATGCTGTCTACTTTGCCATACAGTTTAGTTTAGATTCTCAGGATTTTTCTTCCTTAACAGCATGTCTCCTTTAATTCCACTATGTTTTTTTCTAGACTGTTCCCATCATATGTTCTTCTCATTTCAAAACCTCCCTTAACCTCTGGTCTTTCTCTAACTCAGTGGTTCTCAACTGTAGGTTGTAACCCCTTTGGCAAATATCTATCCCCAAAATTATTTGCATTATTATTCATAATAGTTGCAAAGTTAAAGTTATGAAGTAACAATTTAAATAATTTTATGGTTGGAGGGTTTTTACAACATGAGGAAGTGTATTAAAGGGTCACAGCATTAAGAAGGTTGAAAGCCACTTGTACCTATTAACTATTTTATCTACTTTCTTTTAAAGCTAAATTTCTCAAAATAATGTCTTTGGACATTATCTAAATAGCATTAAAACTACCCCCAGTCTCACTGTATATTTAAGCTGAACAGGCTTTTAGCGTTCCTTTTGAGTTCAGGTGCTGCCACTGTCAGTTCACTTGATGTTTCTTATTTTGTTGCTTAGTTATCACCCATCTATGAACTCATCACCAAACCAGGGTCTGGAACAGTGACTATATCAAATAAGTATTTCATGTTGACTATTAAACATTGAAGATGTTCTACTCAGAACACAATTACTTACAAGTACTGTATTTTGTGCTGCGTGGGCTGCACGGGCCTTAGGACTCAGGAGAGTAAGACAAAAATATCTAGAGTACAAGAGTAGCCCAGGGTGTGGAGTAAGACTATCTCAAGTAGCTAAGGTGTGGGGAATTGCAATTGTCAGGAAAATACATGCAAGGCCCTGGGTTCTAAAGTCTGTACCACATGTTCAGGTTGCATCCATAGTTTGTTGTTTTTACTTTTTACAACCTTCTCCCCTTCACTTTTTTCTCTCCAAACCCTCCCATAGGTCACCCCTCCTTGCTCTCTCTCAAAATGATGAGCATATATATGCGTTTAGAAATATATATTCATATTACATATATAAATATACTCATGAATATGTATATTTATATTCATAGATGTAAGCTAGTTTTTTATAATGTTGTAGGTTACATGGACTATGCCACCAGAGGAATAGGCATGGGACTGGTGAGGTGGAGCATGCTCAAAGCCTAGACATCTCAGAGCTTTAGGACCAGTATGAATAGAGCTAACTCTCTCCCTGTCTGCATACCTGCTTTGGGCACATAACCATGACCTCCAACTAGGTGATCACAAACAGTCAGTCATATACCCTGCACTTGGAATACCTCCCTGTGCTAATGAGTCATTTCAGTAGCCTTAGCTTTCAGCCAATGTCGTTTCTTTCCAGGATATTTCCACACCCTTCCCCCAAAATAATACCCTGAATAAAGGGTATGTGTTCAAACCCACCCCCAATAAAGAAGTACGAACAAGCTAAGGACATTCAGAGAGCTACTTCAATAGAGATCATCAAGAAAGGCCTTTGCCTAGAGGAGCCAAAACACTAAAACTCTACAAGAAGGCCTTCTCTCTCCTCCCTTCTCCCTCCCAGATGGCATATTGGCAGTGCCCAGGCACCACTGGAGGAGAGGCACCACATAACACGACTTGTATACTTTGTTTTCAGGGCTGTCCATTTAGTATTGGATAACCAATTGATGTGCTCTTCTCCAGGGAAGGCCATTTCTCCTGCTGACAGCATTCTTTAGCTTCCTGTTGACACTTTGTGTAGGATTGAGCTCTATGGTTCTTTCTATAGGGCTCTGGAAAGCAAACGTTAAGACAAAGCAGTTAATTCGACATAGAAAGACTCAGTACATAACTGTAGAAGGTGCTATAGATAGATGATATGTAGGCAGATGTGAGATAGACAGTAAAGATATAACTTGGTGACTTGTCTGCATTTTTTTAAAGTTTCTTTTGCTAAATATTTATATGATATTATCATTCTTTCCTGGTGTATTCATTTCCAGTTTTTCCCTTTTCGGCTGCTGTGCATGGCTGCATTCACAGTACAGTATACAATGCTACATTATACACATTGGAGTGTCCTTCAGAGAGACTGCCATATGATAGCACCTCCTGAGTTGTATATAGGGAGTGGGGAGGGAACAGGGGTTTTTTGTTTTTGTTTTTGTGGTTTTCGTTTATTTTATTTTATTTTATTTTATTTTATTTTATTTTTCTTCTTTTTTTCGGAGGGGAAACTGAGAAAGGAGATAACATACAACATGTAAATAAAGAAAAATATCTAGTAAAAATAAATTAAAAATGGGAATCACATATTTAAAAAAAAGAAAAGAAAAAGCAGAGTTGGAACTGACATACTGTTGTTTGACTTTCAAGTGCTCTCTCTCTCTCTCTCTCTCTCTCTCTCAGACACACACACACACACACACACACACACACACTACACAGTATATGCCTCTCCTATGGTTTCTTATTACATTTCATATGAAAATTGGATCCCTTTACCTAGAACTGCATAGTCTTATATGGTCCAGACCCTGACCATTCATTTCTCTGGCCTCATCTTGTACCACGTCCTCACTGCCTGTGCTCCAGACACACCTACGTTCCTTCAGTTCCAAGAGTAGGCTATTCCCTGTTTGGTCATGAGACCGAGAGGTCATCCATGTCTTCCTTAACTGAAGTAAGTCTTTACTAATTTTTATCTTGACCACTCCCTTTTGTCTTCCACAGCATATTTCAACTATTTCATCTGACTGTTGAGAAGACAGTAATTTTTACCATAATGGTTAATATTTGTTGGATATATACTTTTACAAACTGTCCAGAAAACCTATGAAGACGTAAACTGTCAAGTTTACTTCCTTATTGCTAGTAAAGTCATGGCATCTCCTAAGCAACTGTTAGAAGAATTACAGCATTTCCAACAAGACCTTTGTCATTTGCTTTCTTCTTTTACTTCCTTCATTTCTCCATGATGTTATTCTCCATCAGAACTCCTTCTAGAGTCCCCATTTAAATGTTCCGTGTCAAAATGTAAATTTCAAGGCTGGAAAGATGGCTCAGCAGTTAAGAGCACTCTCTGCTCTTCCAAAAGATGCAAGTTTCATTACCAGCACAAGCATGGTGACTCAAACATCTGTAACTAAGTTGCCGGAGATCCAACACCCTTTGCTAGCTCCTGCGGGTGCAAGGGATGCAAATGCCGGACAAATATACATGCAGACAAAACAACCATACACAGACAAATTAAATTAAAATTAAAACTGAAATTATTTTGGAAGCATGAATTTCTCTAGTGAAAACTTAAGCAAAGACTAGCATGGATGTTTGATGTATCTATTTTTTCTCAGTGGAATAATAGCAAACACATGTTGATAGGGCTATTAAGAAGAAATATTTTCCAGCAGCTGTTGACTTCATCAATTTCACTATGCAGTGAGTCATTCTAACGTCTAGAGCCACACAGTTACAACTGAGGAAGTGTGGTTTTTTTGTTTTGTTTTGTTTTTTTGGTTTTTTTGTTTGTTTGTTTGTTTTTAAATCATGATGAGGAAAGTGGGAAGAGTTAGACATGGAGAAAATGAAAAGCAATCAGATTGAAGGAAGGATTGAATGCTCTAGAAGCCGAGTAACTATTTTAAAAAGGAGGGTGTCTACCAAGTGTTTTAATGGAACAACTGAGCCTGGGGGCTGGAAACCGCAGAAATGGTAGAACTTTTGCAAAATCTTTTTTTTTTTTTCCTTCAAAGAAGGGCAACAGCTGCCAGCCTGAGCAATTCTAAGAACTTCCAATAAAGATGCCTATTTCTTGCCTTTGGCTGTATCTGTTATGCCAACTATTAATGAGTTAATAGCTATTCCAGGCATTAGTCAACACCCCTTTCAAGGATATATTTCTTAAATCCCATATCATATTGCACAGGCTCATGGAAATGGTGACTTGCAATTACCTGCCAACACCAAGTCGCCATGCTGGGCTGATTGTAGAATACAAGGAAGCATTCTATATTGTACACAACAGAGCACACACTAATGGAGGCCATTTTTTTTAGCTTGGCAGAGATGTTTTCCTTTGCCTTGATGCCCTTTCTATTGCTCTAAATAACAGTTTCTATTTATTAAGCACATGCTATAAACTAGACAGAATTCTAAACATTTTATAAATATCACTGCTGGGCAGCAGTGGTGCATTCTTTTAATTCCAGCACTTGGGAAGCAGAGACAGGCTAACCTCTGAGTTCTAGTTGATCTGCAGAGTGAGTTTCAAGATGGCCACAGAGAAAGGCTAAACAGAGAAATCAAGTCTCAAAAAATCCAAAAATAATAATAATTAATAATAGTAATTAATGAACTTTAAAAACCACTAATAGCCCTATACTTTATATTATTTATGTCAAATGAATACCACTGATCTCTTTTATAGATCAGAAAATCAAAGTTCAGTGAAGGTCCGTAACTTAATCTGGGTCACCTTGCTAATTTAAGACCCACGAATGTTAGCTTTAAAGACTTTCTTTTTGGAGAAACTTGTATTGTTCTTGAGAGAGTGTGCAAAAGCATAGTTCCACTTCAAAGCCCTACAACAGCACTGTGTGTCATCAACCAGAAACATAAAACAGTAGTAAGGGAGGGGGGGGGAAGCCATGGAAACAATGTTTTCCTATTGAGTATAGGATTCTGTTAACAAAGTCGTTGGCTTTACTCTCTCAAAGGGCATTAGTGGCACAATGCTTTCTCATTATGGAGGAAAGGGAGGTAAATACCGAGGTCTTTGTCTTCATAGTGCTTAGTGAAGCACCAATAGCAGCAATGGAAAGACGGGATGGGTTCATAGCTTGTTGTCTTCTGCCGAAGGAATAGCTATTGTAAAACAGAAATTGTGCGTAATAAGTTTTATAGCTTAATACAGTGGCCTCAAAGCTATGCCCTGTAGGGTCCCTGAGGAACACAGGATCCAGAAGGAGTCAGCATGGGAGAATGGTCTCTGATACTTCGCTACTAACAAGTTCAAGTTGACTTCCTTTTTGTGTTGATTTTCAGCTTTACATTTTCTTGGGCTATATCAGTTCATCACAGAGGAAATCTTAAAGCTACTCTATGAGTTGGTGAAGTGGATATATATTTTATCCTGACTTAGATCCTAGGGGAAAGGATCTGAGTTTGTAATTACCATCCAAACATACGGGTGGTAATATTTTAAAATTACTTTTATTTTTCTTCTGAATTTGTGTACATACATATGAGTGCAAGGATCTATGGGACATACAAAAGGGTTTGGGATCCCTTGGAATCAGTTCCTAGCCGTTTTGAGGTGGCTGATGTGGGTTCTGAGAACCAAACTGGACCCTCTCCAAGGGCATTACAAGCTCTCTGCTGCAGAGCCATTACTGCTAATGGATTACAGCTCCGTTGCTGAGTTGTAATATCCTTTAAAAGCAATATTAACAGAGTCCATG
>JADRCD010237669.1:0-10967 GCA_019843815.1 Montemys delectorum | reverse complement strand
AAAAAAAAAAAAAAAAAAGTTCCAAAAAACATATAAAGGTAGACCTCTCAGAATTATACCTAACTTTTCAACAGAGACTCTAAAAATAAGAAGGGACTGAGAAGATGTCTTGCAGACCCTATGATGCCACAAATGTCAGTCCAGACTACTGAACCCAGGAAAAATTCCCATGACCATAAATGGAGTAAATGAAATTTTACATGACGAAGCCTAATTTAAATGATATATTTTCACTAATCCAGTGTTACAGAGGACACTAAAAGGAAAACTCCAACAGAAGGTTAACTAAATGGAAGAAAACACAAGAAATAATAAACTCATACCAAAAATCAAAGAGAAAAACACACACACAAAGCACCATCAACATCAAAATATCAGGAATTAACAATCTTTAGCAACTAATATTTCTCAACATTAATGGAATCAATTCCCTATTAAAAGACACAGGTTAACAGAGTAGATGCATAAATAAGATCCATCATTCTTCTGTATACATGAAGCATACTTCAGCAACAGAGATAGACATTACTGCAGTGCAAAGGGCTGGAAAATGTTGTGCTCAGCAAACAGACCAAAGAAACATACTGGAATACCCAGTTTAATACATAAAATAATAATAATCATCATAATAACAACAACATAAACAATAATATAAATTGTCTTTTATTCAAATGTAATAACAAGAGATTGAGAAGGACACTTCATTCTCAAAAAAGGAAAATCAAGCAAGATGAAGTCTCCATCCTGAATATCTATCCCCCAAATGAAAGGACACATACATTCTTCAAAGAAATATTACTAAAGCTTAACTCATACATCAAAACATAGAAATTAATAGTGTGATTCTTCAACAATACATTCTCACCAATGGATAGATGATTAAAACAGAAGTTAAACAGAGAAATAATTAAATCAACAGAGGCTATAATTCAAGTGAATCTAAGAGATACCTTTAAAATCATTCACCCAAACAGAAAAGAAAATGCATTCTTCTCAGTCCTTCACAGATCTGTCTTTACAAGTGACCAGATATTCAGTCACAAAGCAAGCATTATAAGATAAAAGAAGATTGAAATTACACTTTTTCTCTTATCAGATCACCATGGGCTTCAACAACAGAAAAAAAGAAAGCCTACATACTCATGGAAACTGAGCAACTCTGTACTCAATAGTGTCAAAAAGGAAATAAAGAAGAAAACTTAAGACTTTTTACAATTCAATAAAAACAAAGGCACAGCATACCTAATCCTATGGTGTACAATGAAGCAGTGATAAAGGGAAAGTTCAATAACTGATTTCATAAACAAAATAGGAAGCTCTCATACTAGTGAATTAACAGCATACCTGAAAGCTTTTGAACAAACAAATAGACAAAACATAAAAAAATTAAACACACCTAAGAGGAGTAAATGGTAGGAAGTAATAGAACTCAGGGCTGAAATGAATGCATTAGAAAAAAAGAGAAACAATTCAAAGAATGAGCAAAGCCAAGAGCTGGTTCTGTGAGAAAGTCAACAAGAGAGACAAACCCTTAGACAAACTAAACAAAAGGCAAAGAAACAATATTCAACTTAACAAAGTCAGAAACCAGAAAGGAGATGTAACAATGACTCAAAGAAAATCTGAAGAATCATTAGGTACTCCACCAAACTGAAAATCTAAATAAGATGGACAATTTTCTGGGTAGATTTCCACTTGCCAAAGTTGAATCAAGGTTGGGTAAGCAATCTAACAAGTCCTACACTAAGCAAATAGACCAGTCATTCAAAGTCTCCAAACCACTTTTCCCCTAAAAGTCCATGGCCAGATGGATTAGCACAAAATCTTATAGACTTTCAAAGTGCTAATACCAATATTCCTCAAACTAATCCAAAAATGGAGACAGAAAGATCACTGCAAAACTCATTCTATTGAGCCAGAATCACACTGATAAATAAACAACACAAAAACTTAAGAAAGAAAGAGAATTTCATACCAATTTTCCTTTTGAACAGTGATGTAAAAATATTCAATAAAATACTCACAAACCGATTCCAAGAACACATCAAAAAACTTCATCCATCATGATCAGGTAAGCTTCATCCCAGGAATGCAGGTGTGATTCTTCAGTGTATGAAAATACATCAACATAATCCAAAGTATAAACAACTAAAAGAAATAAAACACATGATAATCTCAATAAATGATGAAAAATCTTTTATAATATTCATTGCCCCCTAATGTTAAAAGTTTAGGGGAAATCTGGGACACAAAGGTCATACCTAAACAAAATAATGGCAACGTACAGCAGATCAATAATCAACATCACATGAACTGGAGAAAAATTCAAAGCCATTCCACTAAAATTACAGACAAGAAAAGGTTACACATTCTTTCCTTATCTCTTCATTGAAATTCTAGCAAGAGCAATAAGATAACTAGAGAAGATCAAGAAGATATATATTGGAAAATAAGAAATCAAAATATCACTATTCACAGATGATAAGATAGTATATATAAATAACCCCAAAATTGTAATAGAGAACATCTACAACTGAAAAACACCTTCAGCACAGACACTAGATATAGGATAGACTCAAAAGACAAAATCATTAGCCCTCCTGCATACAAAAGATATATATTCTGAGCAAGGAATCAGAAAAAAACATACCCTTCACAATTCCCACAAATAAAATAAAATATCTTGCTATAACTCTATCCAAGCGCATGAAATACCATATGACTAGAACTTCAAATCTCTAAAGAAAAAAATGGAGAAGATATTGGGAGATGGAAAGATCTCTCATGCTCACGGATCAGTAAAATTAAATGAGTGAAAATGGCAATCTTACCAAAAGCAATCTATAGATTGAATATTATTCCAATCAAAATTCCAAGACAATTCTTCACAAAACTAAAGAGAACAATTCTCAACTTCATGTGGAAAAATAAAAAATTCCAGGAGAGCGTAAAAAATCCTGTATAATAAAAGAACATCTAGAGGTGTCACCATCCCTGATTTTAAGTTATACCATAGATCCATAGTAATAAAATGTAATAAAATGGTATAATATTGATATAGAAACAGGCTAATCAAGAGAATTAAATTGAAGACCATTTAATTAACCCCTTAAACCCCTACTACTATTGATACTAGTTATTTGACCAAAAAAAAAAAAAAAAAGGCAAAAATCAAACAGTGGGAAAAAAAAAAAAAAACAAGTAATGCTGGTCTAACTAGATGTCTGCATGTAGAAGAATGCACATAATTGCATACTTACCATGCTACACAATACTCAAGTCCAAGTGAAATAAATTCATCAGTATAAAATTGAATACACTAAATCTAGTATAAGATAATTTAGGGATTGCCTTGGACATATTATTATAAACTTCCTACAGGAACATCAATAGTTCAGGCACTAAGAGCAAACTGATATGCTTTTGTAAAATTTATTTATTTATTTATTTATTTATTTATTTATTTTGATTTTTGTCGAGACAGGGTTTCTCTGTGTAGTCCTGGCTGTCCTGGAACTCACTCTGTAGACCAGGCTGGCCTTGAATTCAGAAATCCGTCTGCCTCTGCCTCCCAAGTGCTGGGATTAAAGGCATGTGGTACCAATGTCTTTTGTAAACTTGACCATCAAAAGGACAAAATGCCAGCTTGCACCCTACAGAATGGGAAATAATTTTTAAAAGCCTTGTATCTTAGAGAGAGAGGAAAAATATGTCAAAATGTTAGACAACAACAAACCAAATAACCAGATTAAAAAGTGAAGAATAGAGCTAAACAGAGAATTCTCAACAGAAGAGTATGCAATGGCTAAGAATCACTTAAAGAAATGTTCAGTATCATTAGTTATCAAATAAATGCAAATCAAAATGACTCTGAGGTTCCACCTTATACATGTCAGAATGGATAAGATTAAAAAAAAAAAAAAAGAAAGAAACCTTAAGTGATATGCATGCTGGTGAGTAGGTAGAGCAAAAGAAACATCTTACATTCCATTTGTGGTGAGATTGCAAACAAGTATAACCACTCTGAAAAACAATTTTGTGATTTCTTTGAAAATTGGGAATAGTTCTTCTACCTTAAGGCATTGGTATATCACCCCTGGGCACAAACCCAAAAGTGCTTCATTGTAGCACAAGGACACATTCTCCATT
Organism: Montemys delectorum; assembly: GCA_019843815.1. Lineage (NCBI taxonomy): Eukaryota > Metazoa > Chordata > Mammalia > Rodentia > Muridae > Montemys > Montemys delectorum. The sequence goes on along the minus strand of JADRCD010237669.1, from coordinate 6,818 downwards.
GTGTTCATATCAGCTTTCTTTGAAATAGCCAGAAAATGGAAAACAACCTAGAGATCCCACAACCAAATAATTGATAAATTGTAGTTCATTTATACCCTGGAATGCTACATAGCAATTAAAAACAAGGATATCATGAAATTTGTAGGCAAATGCATGAAAGTAGAAAATAACATCCTGAGTGTGGTAACTGAAACCCAAAAGGACATTCTTGGTATATACTTATTTATACATGAATATTAACCATAATGTATAGGATGGTATATACTTGTTTATAAATGGATATTAACCATAATGTATAGGATACACATGCTTCAATTCACAGAATCAATAGAAACTAAATAACCAGGAGGGCTTAAAAGAAGATGCTTGAATCTCATTCAGAATGAGGAATAAAATAGTAGATGGAGAGAGGGGACTGGGTTTGTAGATGGGAAATGTAATTGGAGAGGGTAGGGGTAGTATCAGATGTTGGGATCACTGGGGTGAAAAGGCTGAGAGAATGAATGGAAATTGGTGTGGGATGTGGCATTTCTAGGATATACTAAAGCTCTGGGATTGGGAAAGCGCCAGAGAATCTTTGAGGATGACTTTGACTAAGACTCCTAGAAGTTGTGGATATGGAGCCTGCAGTGTACACCACTTGTAGCCATGCAGGACTCCCAGTGGAGAGATAAGGATACAAACCCACCCATAAAATGACCCAAAATGTGTCCTGCATAAAAGAACTATAAGGACAAAGATGGAGCAGAGACTGAAAGAATTGCTCACTAATGCCTTGGCCAACTTGAGTTCCATTCTATGGACAAGAACCAATCCCTGACAATCCCTGTTATACTTGCAGACACGGGTGTAGCATAACTGTTCTTTGAGAAGCTCCACCCACCACCTGATTCAAACAGATGTAGAGACCAACAGCCAAACTTTACGTGGAGCTAGGAGAGTCTTGAGGAAGAGTTGGAGGGAGGATTAAGACACCTGAACAGGAAAGGGATTCAACAGGATGATCAACAAAGTCAACTAACCTGGATCCTTAAGGGCTCCCAGAGACCTAACCACCAACCAAAGAGCATACATGGTCTGAACCTACACACCCCCACATATACGCAGTAGATATACATCTTGGTCTTCATGTTGGTCCACAACAACAGGAGTAGGACTGTTGTTGATGCTATTGCCTGTCTGTAGATCCTGTTCCCCTAACTGGCCTACCTTGTCCAGCCTCAGTGGGAGTACCTAGTTCTTCAGTGATTTGATTTTCCAGAGTGAGTTTACACTCAAGGGGTACCTTCACCTTCTCAGAGGCTGAGGGATGGGGCATCATGAAGGGACTATATGAGAGGGGAACTTAGAGGAGAGGGGACAACTGAAATTTGGATATAAAGTAAATAAACAAACAAACAAACAAACAAAAAATAAATGGGAAAAATTATATCCTTTGGGTATATGCCTAAGAGTGGAATAGCTGGGTCTTCAGGAAGATGCAGTCTGTATTTTCTGAGGAGCTACCACATTTATTTAAATAGTAGCTGTACAAGTTTGTACTCCCAACAGTAATGGAGTAAAGGAGTGCTCCTTGCAGCAAATCCTCAAGAGCATTAGATGTCATTTGTGTTATGCATCTTGTCCATTCTATGAGATATAAGCATAGTATCAAAGCCTTTTTTATTTGCATTTCCATGATGGTTGAGGATGTTGAATATTTCTGTTTTTCCCCAATTTTGAGTTTCAACTGTTGAAAAATTTCTGTGGCTCACAATTCATGATGTTAAGATGTAGTATAGAGATATATTATTACAAACTGCATAGTATTGACATGAAAACAAAAATGTTGAACAATGGAACCAAATTGATGAAACAGATATAAATCCATACACCCAATTTTTGATAAAGAAGCCAGAAATACACATTGTAAAAAGATAGTACCTTCAATTAATGGTTTTCGTCAAACTCAGTGACAGCATATAGAAAACTGTAAATAGAGCTATATTTATTGCTCAGTACACTATTCAAGCCAAGTGGATCAAAGATCCAAACATAAAATTCAGATTCACTTAGCAAAGAACCTGATGAAAGTAAAAGGGGGAATAGCCTTGAATATAATAGTGTAGGAGATGACTTTTGAGCAGAATACCTATAGCATAAGCATTAATATCATTAAATTAATAAATAGGACTTCATGAATCTAAAAAGCTCCTGTAAGGCCAAGGGTAGGCTCAATAGGACAAAATAGCAGCCTGGAAATATTTTTAACTCTACTTCTGATAGAAGATGTGTGTGTGTGTGTGTATGTGTGTGTGTGTGTGTGTGTGTGTGTGTGTGTGTGTGTTGTGTGTGTATTTCAATTTTTAAAAATTTACACAGAAATTTTTCAACAGTTGAAACTCAAAAATCTGGGGACTTTTAGAGCCAGTTACCTAAACTATCATGTCATCTCCAAATCAAGATACATTGACTTCTTCCATTCCAAGTTGTATCTCCTTGCTAGTCTTCAGTTGTCTTATTGTTCTATCTAAAACTAAAAGTACTACATTGAATTGTATCATGTAGTTTTGTTGCCACGCTTTAAGCTCCAGGCAGAATTCACTACCAGACCTGACTAGGTTCCCTCAGATCTGTTGATGAAAGACACACACACACACACACACACACACACACACACACTCACATACATTAGCTTATCTTTGATATGTTTTAGCTCAATAATAGTAGGGCTCCTCTAAGCATCTCTCAGCTAACCTACCCTTCTCTTCACTTGCAGATCAACACCTCTAACTCTGTCCTCAGCTCAGTTGCTCAGTTACCTCTAGTCCTAGATGCACACCCTAAATCTGCCCTCAGCTTATGTTTCCAATATCTTGCCTGATACCCCAGGCCCAGTTAGATTGCACTTCTTGGAATCTACAATAGTGTCTGCATTTGGAAAATGTATATTGGATGGATCCCCAGGTGGGGCAGTCTCTGGATGTCCTTTCCTTCAATCCTTGTTCCACACTTATTCTCTGTATATCCTCCCTTGAGCATTTTATTTCCCCTACTAAGAAGGAATGAATCATCCATACTTGGTCTTCCATCTTCTTGAGCTTCAAGTGGTCTGCAAATTGTATCATGGGAATTCCAAGCTTTTGGGCTAATGACCACTTATCAGTGAGTGCATACTGTGTGTGTTCTTTTGTTATTGGGTTACCTCACTTGGGATGATGTTTTCTACTTCCATCCATTTGCCTGCAAATTTCATGAAGTCATTGTTTTCTAGACAGATACCAGGTTAAATAAGGATAGGAAAAGCTATCTAAACAGTCCAATAATCCCTAAAGAAATAAAAGAAATCACGAAGTCTCCCAAACAAAATAAAGTCCAGGACCAGATGGGTTTAGTGTTCAATTCTATCAGACCTTCAAAGAAGACCTAATACCAATACTCTTCAAACTGTTCTACAAGATAGAAACAGAAGGAGCACTACCCAATTCATTTTATGAAGCCATAATTACACTTATACCTAAGCCTCACAAAGACTCAACAAAGAAAGAGTACTTCAGAACAATTTCCCTTATGAACATCAATGGAAAAAATACTCAATAATATTCCCACAAACTGAAGCCAAGAACACACCAAAACAGTCTACCGTCATAATCAAGTAGACTTCATCCCAGTGGTGCAGGGATAGTTCAGTATACACAAATCCATCAATGTGATGCATTCTATAAACAAACACAGAGGAAAAAAACAACCACATGAACATTTAATTAGATACTGAGAAAACATTTCACAAAATTCAACATCCTTTCATGGTAAAAGTCTTGGAAAGATCAGGAATTCAAGGCCCCTACCTAAACATGGTAAAAGCAATATACAGCAAACCAGTAGCCAACATCTAAATGGAAAGAAACTTAAGCAACTGCATTAAAATCAGGGACTAGACCATGTTTCCCACTCTCTCCCTATGTATTCAATATAATATGTGAATTTCTGGGTAGAGTAATTGGACAACAAACAGAAGTCAAAAATAGACAATATGGAAAGGAAGAAGTCAAAATATCCCAATTTACTGATGATACAATAGTATACATAAATGACCCCAAAAATTCCACCAGAGAACTCCTCACCTTGGCAAACGTCTTCAGCAAAGTGACTGGATACAAAATTAATTCAAATAAATCAGTAGCCTTCTTCTACTCAAAGGATAAACAGGGTAAGAAAAAAAAATGATGCTTTTCACAATAGTCACAAATGATATACAAACCTTGATGTGTCTCTAACCAAGCAAGTGAAAGATCTGTATGACAAGAACTTTAAGTCTCTGAAGAAAGAAATAAAAGATGATCTCAGAAGATGGAAAGATCTTCCAGGCTGATGGATTGGCAGGATTAACATAGTTAAATGGTCATCTTGCCACAAACAATCTACAGATTCAATGCAATGTCCATCAAAATTCCAACCCAATTCTTCACAGACTAAAAAGAGCAATTCTCAAATTCATTTGGCATTAAAAAATATCCTGGATAGCAAAAACTATTTTCAAAAATAAAAGACCTTTTGGAGGAATTATCCTTCCTGACCTCATACTGCACTACAAATCAATAGTGATAAAAACTGCATGGTATTAGTACAGAGACAGGCAGGAAGATCAAAGGAATAAAAGTGACTCTCCAAAATGAACCCATACACCTTAGGTCATTTGATCTTTGACAAAGGATTTAAAACCATCCAGTGGAAAAAAAGACAGCATTTTCAACAAATGGTGCTGTTTCAACTAGAGGTCAGCATGTAGAAAAATATAAAGAGATCCGTTCTTATCTCCTTGTACAAAGCTCAAGTCTAAGTGGGTCAAGGACCTCCACATAAAACCAGATGCATTGAACCTAATAGAGGAATAATTGGGGAAGATCCTCAAACACATGGGCACAGGGGAAATTTTCCTGAACAGAACACCAATGACTTATGCTCTGAGATCAAGAATCAACAAATGTGACTTCATAAAATTGCAAAGCTTCTGTAAGGCAAAGTACACCTTCAATAGGACAAAACAGCAACCAACAGATTGGGAAAAGATCTTCACCAATCTTATATCCAATAAAGGGCTAATATCTAATATATAGAAAGAACTGAAGAAGTTAGACTCCAGAGAATGAAATAACCCTACTAAAGACGGTGTAATAGCAAAACAAAGAATTCTCAACTGAGAAATACCAAATGGCCTAGAACCACCGAAACCAACCAAAACCAACAGTCATCAGGGAAATGCAAATCAAAAAAATCCTGAGATTCCATCTCACACCAGTTAGAATGGCTAAGATCAAAAACTCAGGTGACAGCAAATGCTGTCAAGGATGTAAAGAAAGAGAACACTCCTCCATTGTTGGTGGGGTGTTGGTGGTATTTCAAGCTGGTACAATCACTCTGGAAATCATTCTGGCACTTCTTCAGAAAATTGGACATAGAATTATGTGAGGATCCAGCTATACCACTCCTGGGCATATACCCCAAAGATTCTCCAACATACAAGTGGGATACATACTTTATTATGTTCATAGCAGCCTTATATATAATAGCCAGAAGCTGGAAAGAAGCCAGATGTCCTTCAAAAGAGAAATGGATACAAAAAAATGTGGTTCATTTACACAATGGAGTACTACTACTCAGAAATTAAAAACAGTGAACCCATGAAATTCTTAGGCTAATGGATGGAACTATATCATCATGAGTGAGGTAACCCAATCACAAAGAACACACATGGTATACACTTACTGATAAGTGGATATTAGCTCAACTTCTTGAAATTCCCAAGCTATAATTCACCGATCACATGAAGGTCAAGAAGAAAGAAGACCAAAGTGTGGGTACTTCAACACTTCTTAGAAAGTCGAACAAAATACTCAAGGGATCAAATATGGAGACAAAATGTGGAGCAGGGACTGAAGGAAAGGCCATCCAATGACTGCCCCACCTGTAGTTCTATCCCATATACAGTTCCTAAACCCAGACACTACTCTGGATGCCAAGAAGTGCATGCTGACAGGAGCCTGGTAGAGCCTCTCAGGAGACCACTCCTGAGATGTCTCCTGAGAGATTCTACCAGAGCCTTACAAATACAGAAGTGGATGCTCACAGACGAATATTTAACTGAGCTCAAGGTCCCCAGTGGAATTCCTATTGGAGGAGTTAGACAAAGCACTGAAGGAGCTGAAGGGGTTTGCAAACCCATAGGAAAAATAATAATATCAACCAACCATACTACCCAGAGCTCACAGGGACTAAACCACCAACCAAGGAGTATACATTGAGGGACCCATTGCTCCAGCTGCATATGTAGCAGAGGATGGCCTTTTGAGACATCAATGGGAGTAGAAGCACTTGGTCTTGTGAAGGCTCGATGCTCCAGTGTAGGGAAATATGTGAGCTGGTAGGCAGGAGTTGGTGGGTGGGTGGGGGAAACACTCTCATAGAAGCAGTGTGATAGGGATGGGATAGGGGCTTTAGTTGGGGGGGGGAACTGGTATGTAAATAAAGAAAATATCGAATAAAAAATAAAACAATATAGTAACTGGCTTCAAATAGTAACTGAACTTTTTTTATTTCAATATTTTCCTTGTTTTATTTTCACCACTCAAAATTACCTAAGGTATATATTTTTTATTTTATAATAAAATTAATAGTAATGTAATTTTAAAATTTGATTTAGGCATAACTGACATAGCAACATACTTTTAATCTGAAGAGTTTTCAAATGAATGATTTGAAAAATTCTATAGTGCTTAACTATGAATTAACTATTTATACACAATGATAGTGCCTTTATGAATAGATGTCTCTCCCTCTAA
>JADRCD010237668.1:24251-68576 GCA_019843815.1 Montemys delectorum | reverse complement strand
ATAGATATCTGTTAGATCCATCTGTTTCATAACTTCCGTTAATCTCAACGTGTCCTTGTTTAATTTCTGTTTCCATGATCTGTCCATTGCAGAGAGTGGGGTGTTGAAATCACCCACAACTATTATGTGTGTTGTAATGTGTGCTTTGAGCTTTACTAAAGTTTCTTTTATTAATGTAGATGTCCTTGCATTTGGAGCATAGAGGTTCAGAATTGAGAGTTCATCTTGGTAGATCATATCTTTGATGAATATAAAGTGTCCCTCCTTATCTTTTTTGGTCAGTTTAGGGTGAAAGTCGATTTTATTTGATATTAGAATGGCTACTCCAGCTTTTTTATTGGGACCATTGGCTTGGAGAATTGTTTTCCAGCCTTTTATTCTGAGGTAGTGTCTGTCTTTGTCACTGAGGTGGGTTTCCTGTATGCAGCAAAAGGTTGGGTCCTGTTTACTTACCCAATCTGATAGTCTATGTCTTTTTATTGGTGAGTTGAGTCCATTGATGTTAATAGATATTAAGGAAAAGTAATTGTTGCTTCCTGTTACTTTTGTAGTTAGAGCTGGCATTCCATTCATGTCTCTAGCTTCTTTTAGTTTTGTTGGAAGATTACTTTTTTGCTTTTTCAGGGATATAGTTCCCCTCTTTGTGTTGGGGTTTTCTATTTAATACCATTTGAAGGACTGGATTTGTGGAAACATATTGTCTGAATTTGGTTTTGTCATGGAATACTTTGGTTTCTCCATCTATGGTGATTGAGAGTTTTGCTGGGAATAGTAGTCTAGGCTGGCATTTGTGTTCTCTTAGGGTCTGCATGACATCTGCCCAGGATCTTCTAGCTTTCATAGTCTCTGTTGAGAAGTCTGGTGTAATTCTGATAGGCCTGCCTTTATATGTTACTTGACCTTTTTCCCTTACTGCTTTTAGTATTATTTCTTTGTTTTGTACATTTTGTGTTTTGACTATTATTGGGCGGGAGGAATTTCTTTTCTGGTCTAGTCTATTTGGAGTTCTGTAGGCTTCTTGTATGTTCATGGGCAACTCTTTCTTTAGGTTAGGGAAGTTTTCTTCTATAATTTTGTTGAAGGTATTTACTGGCCCTTTAAGTTGGAGGTCTTCACTCTCTTCTATACTTATTATCCTTAGGTTTGGTCTTCTCATTGTGTCCTGGATTTCCTGGATGTTTTGAGTTAGAGACTTTTTGCATTTTACATTTTCTTTGATTTTTCTGTCAATATTATCCATGTTATCTTCTGCCCCTGAGATTCTCTCTTCTATCTCTTGTATTCTGTTGGTGATGCTTGCATCTATGTTTCCTGACTTTTTTCCTAAGATTTCTAACTCCAGGGTTGTCTCCTTTTGTGATTTCTTTATTGTTTCTACTTCCATTTTTAGGTCCTGAATGGTTTTACTCAGATCCTTCACCTGTTTGTTTGTGTTTTCCTGCAATTCCTTAAGGGATTTTTGGGTTTGCTCTTTAAGGGCTTCTATTTGTTTACTTGTGATCTCCTGTAATTCTTTATGGGATTTTTTTGTTTCCTCTTTAAGGGCTTGTACCTCTTTATCTGTTTTCTCCTGTATTTCTTTAAGGGAGTTATTCATGTCCTTCTTAAGTTCCTCTATCAGCATTGTGAGATATGTCTTTAGATCCAAATCTTGCTTTTCTGGTGTTTTGGGATATCCAGGGCTTGCTGAGGTGGGAGTACTAGGTTCTGGTGAAGCCAAGCAGTTTTGGTTTCTGTTGGTAGGATTCTTGTGTTTGCCTTTCGCCATCTCTTGATAGCTGGTGTTAGAAGTTCTTGGTGTCTTAGAGCTTGATCTTTCCTTGCCGCCCTGCAACTCCCCTTCCACTCCTGAGGCCTGTGCCTCCCAGCTGGTCCTGCCTGAGTCCTTGGGCTAAAGCTTGTCCTAGAGGGAAGCCCTCTGCTCGCCTGGAGGGGGCAGAGATATTCACTGATCCAGCTCTGTCCCTCGGAAGCTGAGAAGCTCCTGTCCTTGCAGTCCTGTGACTCCCCTGCACTTCCTGAGGCCTGTGCCTCCCGGCTGGTTCTGCCTTAGTAAGACCCCAGAGAGAAAATGGTGGATCTCACCTGAGTCCTTTCACTGAAGCCTGACTTGGGGGAAGCTCTCCCCTAGCAGGGAGGGGGCAGAGATGTTCGTTGATCCAGCTCTGGCCCTCGGAAGCGGAGAGGCTCCATTCCCTGCAGTCCTTTGACTCCCCTGCAATTCCTGAGGCCTATGTCTCCCGGCTGGTCCTGCCTGATTCATAGGGCTGAAGTCCGCTCAGGATGCAGGCCTTCTGCTCGAAGGGAGGGGGCAGAGATGTTCACTGATCCAGCTCTGTCATTCGGAAGCTGAAAGGCTCCTGTCTCTGCAGTCCTGAGACTCCCCTGAGCTTCCTGAGGCCTATGCCTCCTGGCTCGTCCTGCCTGATTCCTCTGACTTGGCTTTTTAAGTCCAAAAATGATGTAACTGCAATACACAACACCATGACACAGAAAGGTAGACAAAACCTGAGGTAAACATCTTGGGTGGCAGCTGGTGCCCTCTAACACTACTAGGCTCCACTTTCATATGAAGTCAAATAAATTTCCTAGCCTGATACAACTGTTGGTACCATGTTCCCTGCAAACAACTCACAGATTAGCAAAACAGCCTCTCCTCTGTGAACTGATGGACTGAAATGGGGCTAGGCTAATTGAGATATTTGAGCTGAACCACAAAGTAACACAAAATGACTCAGAAATAATCTGAACTCAAATGAACTTCTGATGAGGTAAAATGTTTGAAATTATGATTAAATGTGACAGAATGCAGAAGAGTGTATATAAAACATCAAAGACAGACATAAACAGTTTGAAATTAATAAAGTCCTTGAGTATTATATGTTAAAAAGAATAAACCACCTAAGGATGGAAAAGTGTTTAGGAAAAATAAAACACAAAAGAAATAGAAAGGTTAAAAAGTAGTAGTAAATATGTGAAAAATTGCATGTAAAATTCAGAAGATGAGAACAAATAAAAAAAGTATTTAAATATATATTTATATCATATATAAATATTATTTTTATTTATATTGTATTTATATTATATATATTTGTATTTGTATTATGTATATTGTATTTATATTATATATAAATACAATATAAATATATAAATGCTGAAGAAACAGAATGAACACAGTCATAGAAATACGAAGTTAGCTGGGTAGTGATGACACATGCCTTTAACCTCAACACTTGGGAAGCAGAGGCAGAGGCAGCCAGACTTCTGAGTTTGAGGCCAGCCTGGTCTACAGAGTTAGTACCAGGACAGCCAGAGCTATACAGAGAAACCCTGTCTTGAAAAACCAAAAACCTTCAAAGTTTATATATAAATGAAAATATAGTCTCCAAAGAAAGGAGGATTCTTACATATGTTACATATTAGTCCTTTATTAGATGTGTTGTTAGTGAAGTATTTTTTTCAATTTGTAGGTTGTGATTTTTGTCCTATTGACTATGTCCTTTTCCAGAAAGAAGCTTTTCAGTTTCATGAGTATCATTTATGAATTCTTGATCTTAGAGCCTGAGGTATTGGAGATCTATTTAGGAAATTTCCACATGCAGATGAGTTTGATTTTCTTTCTCACATTCTCTTCTATTAGATTAGGTGTATCTGATTTTATGTTGAGGTCTTTGATTCACTTAGACTTGAGCTATGTGGAAGGTGATTAATATGGATTTATTTTCACTTTTCTACGTAATGACTGCCAGTTAGACCAGCAGATTTTATTAAGATGCTTTCTTTTTTCCACTGTATAATTTTAGCTTCTTTTTCAATGATCAAGTGTCCATAAGTGTGCAATTTTAATTCTAGGACTTCAATTCTTTTATACTGACCAACCTTTCTATCTCTGTACCAATGCCATGGCATTTCTATTACCATTGCTTTGTAGTATAGCTTGAGATCAGGGATGGTGATTTTACCAGAAGTTTTTTTTTTATTTTCCTTAAGAAAACTTTTTATTAGTCTTTATCACAAAGAGAAGCTATTTCTTTCATTTTTTAATTAGATATTTTCTTTATTTACATTTCAAATGATATCTCCGAACCTGGTTACCCCTCCAAAAAAATACCCAAAACAAAAACAAAAACAAAAATCAAAACCTCTTTTCTCCCCCCTCCCCCTGCTCACCAATCCACCCTCTCCCACTTACTGGCCCTGGTATTCCCCTACACTAGGGCATAAACTTTTACAGGACCAAGGGCCTCTCCTCCCATTGATGACTGACTAGGCCATCCTCTGCTATACATTATGAATTATTTTTGGTATCTTGGGTTTTTTGGTTTTCCATATAAAATTGAGAATTGTCTTTCCACATTTTTAAAGAAGTGAGTTGGAATTTTGATGGGGTCTGCATTGAATCTGTAGATTGCTTTTGGTAGAATAGCCATTTTTACTATGTTAATTCTACCAATCCATGAGCATGGAAGATATTTTCATCTTCTGAAGTCGTCTTCAAATTCTTTCTTGAGAGACTTGAAATTCTTGTCATTCAGATATTTCACTTGTTTGGTTAGAGTTACTCCAAGATATTTTATATTGTTTGTGATGATTGTGAAGAGTGTTGTTTCACTAATTTCTTTCTTGACACATTTGTCATTTGTAAAAATAAATGCTACATGGAGAAAACAAGATATTCCATGATAAAACAAAATTTACACGATATATTTCCACAAATCCAGCCCTATAAAGGATAATAGATGGAAAACACCAACATGAGAAGCAAAACTACACCCTAGAAGAAGCAAGAAAATAATCTTTCTAACAAATCCACACAAACCTAATTCCACCTCTTACAACAAAAACAACAGGAAGTAACAATTACTTTTTCTTAATATCTTAATATGAAAATTAATATTATCAACATAACCTAATTGATTAAAATAAAAAAAATATGAGGAATTAGAAATTTGTTGATTGTCTTCCAATGGTCTCTCTTATTTGGTAATTGGAGAAATAGGTCCAACATTGTACAATCCATATACACCTCCAGATTGTTTGTTCATGATAGTGTCTTGCTGTGTACAACATAATGGTCTGGAAATCTTGCTTCTCCTATATCAGCCTCTCTATTAGTAATATCGTTTATTTCATGTTTTTTCACAATACTATAGTTTTCAGAACAGCTTATATATTTCAAAATATTTATATACCCAGAAGAAACACAGACAATTAACTTGGCAGGTGGCTTGTAAGAGAACAACAAAAAGTGAGACTGAATGCTTTGCTTGACATTTGTAACTATTGTATCAAGATTGAAGATGAGGACTTTATAAGTTACTCTTACTCTGAGATGAATGCTTTTCCAAATTATCACAGCCAATTAACCAGATTCTTACCCGCACCTAATGTCTGTGCCACCCTCCAAGCAAAACCATTGTTCATTGAAAGAGTTGGTGAATGACTTTATGGAGAGACCATCTTAATACACACACCATTTCTTAAACGAATATAACCTGTTCTCTGTGGGCTAAGAATAAAGTCACTCACTCAAGTCAAGTAGCTTTGACCATAGCAGGAAGTCTGTATCCAAAAATCGTGCCTACAATTCATTCCTTCTCCCAGCAGAACTGTCAACTCTCAACTTAGCTATGATGGAGGTAAAATCCTTTGGTGATGTGAGGGTCATTGAAGCCTTATTACAATATAGTCCAATGTCTAAAAATTGTTCTTATTGTCTGCTCATACCACAGTTAGTTAAGATTTTAAGCTTTACTAAATACACAACAAAGAAACAATCAAAAAGACTTTATATATTTTTGTTCATTTAAGAAAATACTAGTAGTGATGTATTATTTAAAAATAAAAAGTTAATATGTTTGGAGTTATTTAAAATTTATATTGAACGAAACATATATTTTCAGTATTGCTGTAGACAAGCATCTACATAGACTGTTAAATTGATTGTTGTTTTATATCAAAAAACTTTTATAACACTCATTTTTTTGTTATATTTTATAAATTTTAAAGAATATGACAAAAAAGATATTGTAGGTATTCAGCGGGATTCTCTGGGAGAAGTTGGGATACAAAAGGGAAACAAGAATTGTTCTCCTATTGTTGCCTAATTGCTCTGACTAGGACATTGAGTACTATATTTAATAAATACAGGGTAAGTGGCCATTCTTGTCCCTGATTTTAGTGGGATTGTTTCAGGTATCTCTTCATTTAATTTGATATTGGCTTCTGGCTTACTGTGTATTACTTTGATTGTGTTTAGGTTAGATTGGATTTATAATCTCTCCAATATATTTAATATAAAGGGGTATTGGATTTTGTGAAATGCTTTTAAACATCTCATAAGATGATCATGTGGTTTTTATTCTTTGAGTTTGTTTATATAGCAGATTACTTTAATAGCATTTGATATGTTAAACTAAACTTGTATCCCTGGGCTGAAACTTACTTGATTTTGGTGAAGCATTATTTAGGTGTTTTCTCAGATTAATATTGCCAGAATCTTATTAAGTATGTTTGCACTGACATAAGGCTAATATCCCAAATATATAAAAAACTCAAGAAACTAACCTCTAAAGAGCAGAAAATACAGTAAAAAAAATGGGGTATAGTACTAAACAGATAATTCTCACCCGAAGAATCTCAAATAGCCAAGAGGCACTTCAAGAAAGATTCAAAGTCCTTAGTCATCAGAGAAATGCAAATCAAAACCTAAGAACATTGACTAAGATCCAAAATTCAGGTGACATCATATGTGGCAAGAGTGTGGAGAAAGAGAAATACTCCTCCATTACTGGTGGAAATGCAAACTGGTACAACCACTTTGGAAATCAATCTGGAAGATCCTCAGAAAACTGGAAATGAATAACCTGAAAATCCAACTATACCACTCTTGATCATATATGAAAAAGATGCCCCACCATGGCATAGAAGCACATGTTCCAGTATGTTCATAGTGACCTTATTTGTGACAGCCAGAAGCTGGAAACATCTAGATATCCCAGAAAAGAATAATGGATGCAGAAATTATGTTGCATTTACACAACAGGATACTACTCTGCTATTAAGAATGAGGACATCATGAGTTTTACAGTCAAATATGTGGAACTAGATAATATGATCCTGAGTGAGGTTACTCTGACATTAAAGTATATGCATGTGGTGTACTAACTAAAGAGTGACTATTAGCCAAAATGTACAGAATACCTGGGATACAATCCACAGACTCAAGACAGTTAACAAGCTAAAGATGCCAAGTAAGAATGCCTAAATCACATTTGGGAGGGAGAATAAAATAATTACTGTGTGCAGAAGAAAGGAGGAACACTTATGGGAGAGGATATAGGGAAGGCAAACAGGAACATGACCAGGTTTGTGGGGAGAACAGGAGTGAAGTCCTGAGGACCAGCAGAAAAAAAATGAAAACAGGAAACCTTAGGAGATAGAATGTATATGTAGGGGGGGAACTTAGAGAATGTACTAGAGACCTGGGAAGAAGGGATCACAGATGAAATCCCCAAGAGTGAGGAGAAGAACCTTTTATTGTCTCCCTCCAGTAGAAAGACAAGAAGGGCATCAAGTGGAGGGATGTGTTGCCATCTCACAATCAAAAACTCTGATCCAGAGTTGTCCCCATCTAAAAGAACTACAGGGACAAAAATGGAGAAAAGACTGGGGAAACAAAGGTCCAGTGACAGGCTCAAATTGGAATACAGCTCTATGGGAGGCTTCAAGGACTAACACTATTACTGATGTTATGGTTTGCTTACAGATAGGAACCAAGCAAGGCTGCCCTCAGAGAGGTCCAATAAGCAGCTGAAAGTGTCAGATGTAGCTACTTATACCCAACAAAAATGACTGAAGCCAGAGATCCCAGTGGTTGAACTAGAAAAAGGCTATAACAAGCTGAGGAGGAGGGTAATCCCATAGGTTGACCAGCAGTCTCAAATAACTTGAACTCCCAAGATCTCTGATAGCACTGAGACACCTACCAGGCAGCATACAATAGTTAATATGAGGGTATTAACACATATACAATAGATTAGTGTCTCTTCTGGTCCCAGTGAAGGAAGAAGGAAGATGTTCCTATCCTTCGAGACACGTGAAGCCCCAGGGAGTACGAAAGTCTGGAGGAGTTGGGATTCACTGAGGAAATCCTTTTGGAGATGGGGAGGAGGATTAGGATGAACAAATATCAGAGGGTGGACCAGGAGGGGCAAAACCACTGGACACTAAAAAATAAATACAAATAATAATAAAAAGAAAAGAAAAAAGAAAGGACAAAAAATAAAGATTCCATAGAAAGGAAAGATTAAAAAAGAAAATATTTTCCATATTAAGAAATGAAAAACACATATGGAAGGCATTTAGAACCATCTATTTTTTTCTGTTTGTTTTACTGTAAACACAAAAATTATATATTCAGTAGTGATTATAATTTTATAGATTCTCTTTAAGTGAGATCAGAATAAAACAGATTAAGAGAAGACTAAGAATATTAAATTCTTGATTGAAGGCCATAGAAGAGAAATTAGAGGGTTTTTTACATCAGAATAAAGAATCTTCTAAAAACTCAATGTGGAACCTAAAATAACAGCAAAAAGCTTTTCATTCTTGTTGAAAAATTCAAAAAACCTTGAGGAATTAGAATGGCAATCCATAGAGATGCAATATATTGAGTTAAAAATACAGATTCTATTTCATATAGTCACATTAGAGTAATTTCATATAATAGATTATATGTTGAATTTTGTAGAGTTGAAAATTTAAAATATGAATAGATATTGACCCATTAACTTATTGATGTACTTTCACATTTCAAATGAGCTTTGGTTTGAGTTGTGAAAGGTTGGTTGTGAGATTTCCCATTGATTAGAGATGACAGATATCTTTGAAATACCTTTGTAGTTTGAGGCTGATGATACTTCAGCATGTGTTTATAATAAGATAGACCAGCTTTTTTCTATATTATGGTATAAAATCTGTTCCTGATCTATCTCACAATACTATGAGACAACCAATTTTAGAGAAATCTAAGAGAACTTTAAAAGAAATACTCAAAAAACAAATGGAGGATATAAATATCCAAAGAGATAGATTAAATAATACTTTATTAACTAATTTTTTAAAAATTTCAATGAGATAGATAATAGTGGTATTATAAAATACTGTATTTTAGATAGGGCTGATGAAGTAGATCATCCTATATAGGTTATAACTTCAGAATTGAAGGAACCAAATACATTACACTGAAGAAGATGTTTTGTAATTATTTCCCTGGAGAAGGAAAACTATGGATTCCTTTAAAATTAACAAAAGTCAGATTTAACAAAGGGAGAGCTATTGACAGTTCTGACTGCAGACATGTATGAAAATCAGAAGGCCTTTCAAATGGCCTAAATACTAATTTATATTCCAGTTTGTTTATATAGTCCAAACCAATTTATACAAGAAATATGTGTGCCTTAGTTGCTCTAAGAGAGAGAACAGAGAATCATTAGCTGATTTGGCATATCATACATTCCATATATATGCTAATAAAGAAAAGTAAACTACCTATGTAAAATTTTACATGTTTACAGACACCAGTGAAAATATAGAGATTCTCACAAGATTTAGGATCCTTGGGGATGCTAAAAGGATGCTGATATATATTCTGACACATACAACCTCAGAATTTTGCATTAACTGTTTCACAAAAATTTGAACCTAGTATAGCTTCAAAATTGTTGACCCCTCTGTGTCCAGTCTCTCCGACTGTTTCAATTAGAACTAGTTTCAATCTCTGAACCTTCTCACCACATAAATCTGGGACAACTGTTACAGCTAACTTTCTTAAGACTAGTCAATATTCTAATTTTCTTGGGAACCATGAAAGAAAGTAACACCCTATATCCATACCTATATCCACCCCTAACAGAAGGAAGCAATTTCAAATAGCAATGCCTCATTTCCAAAAAGAGCATGTGTGGTTTTGGTCTTTTGATGGGTCAATTGTTAATGGTCTTGTTCAAGAAAGAAACAATAAGGGAAGTTATATTCAAGGATTTCTTTATCACTTTTTCTATCCTCTTTCATTCTTTTCTACTATTTAGGGAAAAGATAGTTGGAGATGAAAGAAAAAGACAAGGATATAACATTGATAAATTAAACTGTAGATTATTAAATCTACTTTTAGGCCCAAAAGCATAGATAAGTTTTATAATTTTATTTAGTCTAGACTTTGAATATTCATAAAATTCGAGGTCATATTTTGTCACAAGATATTATGTACATATGTTTAACTCTTTTTAAAAGTATTGTACCTATGTATTCTAAAAAGATATGTGTTAAATTGGTCACCTTCTCATCTCTTGCCTAGATGGCACAAATGTCATCTTTGCTGAACTCTACCCCCCAGACCCCTCCTGCCCATAAGGAAAAGCAAAGCTAATAGCCCTCAACAAGCCTTGGGACTTGGGGCTAGCAAGACAATTAACATCTACACAGATAACAGGCTTGTCTTTGCCACAGCCCATGTCCAAGTGGCTATATACCAAGAGAGGGGAATGCTCACATCAGAGGGAAAAGAAATAAAAATCAAGCAAGAGATCTTGGATCTCTTGGATTACCTGAGGAACCCAGCAACTAGAAGTATTATTCATTGCTCAGGACATCAGAAGTGAAAAGTCTGAGTCTCAGTGGCTTGAGACAATAACTAAGCAATCAAATAGCTAGAGAAGTGGTTATGCAGGAACCTATCCTGGCATACCTCCAGGATTAGAGCTTTACAAGAAAAGGGGGACAATGAGGAACCCTAAGTGTTTTTTCCAGTCCCACACCCTCCTTACAGATTCCTCCAGGCCTGGGGTCAATGTTAGGCCATTTTTCACCTACAGGATCATTCTGAGTAAGAAATTCTCAGAATGTACTGGCTGAAATTTACCTGACCCTCTGGAAAGTCCTAGGTAGAGTTCAAATGGATGTCAGGCTTGCTGGTCAATAGATGTAAAGGTCAATATGCTTATCCAATAAGTTTGAATTGTAACCTTGCTGATATAACCTGTTCTGCTAAAAAGTATAAAAACTGCTTGTAATAGCCATTTGGGATTACTTTCTCATCCCTCATTTAGAGAGACTGATTATGAGTTGTGTTAAATTCCAGTACCTTACTGGCAGGTAGCTGCATGGAGAGAAGCAGAATGGTGAGTGTCTGCAATCCTTGAAGAACCACACTGGCGTGGGAGTCTTGTCAAAGCAGGAACTCACTTTAATGTGGCAGCAATTTGCTTATATAGACAGGGCAAGGAGGTGGGGATAGGGGTATGGGGTGAGATGATGTATAGGTGGTATGAGATGATGAGGGGTGTGGGATGATCCCACGAAGCCTATAAGAAATTGATCAGAGGTAGCTAGACAAAGGCAGTCTCTTTCAGGTCTGTAGGTCATGCTGAGTCATTCTCAAGTGAATGACAGGTCTCAAAAATTAAGCCAGGCTTGGGTTTATCCTCAAGACCCAAATCAAGGCCAAATATAGCCCAACAGTACAAAACAAACAGAAAAAAAAACAACCCTTAAAACAAAATCAAAAACTAAAGAAACAATAAAATCACCAAACAACAACAAAAATAAACAAAGTTGCCCTTACTTCAAGTTCAGAGAGAATATGCAAACTGGATGCATGTATCTTTACTGCCAACCTTTGCAATGACAAGGTAAGCAACTCCTTTAGTATTCCTGCTTCATCAAAAGTCTGTTGTGCCTTGGGACATAATTCAGGAGAGAGATGTTCCCAAGAATAAAAGAAAACTGGCAATTGTCCTGGCAATCAGCTGTCTCTGTCACTTCTGTAGTTATAGAAGCTTCTTGCTCTGCATGTCCTGCATCCTCAGGCCTCTGATTGGGTTGAAGACTAGATACGTCTAGTCTCACTTTTAAATCTAAATTGTTTTTTTTTTAATTTATTTTTTTGGGGGGTTGCGGTTTTCGAGACATGGTTTCTCTGTGTAGCACTGGATGTCCTGGAACTCACTCTGTACACCAGGCTGGCCTTGAATTCAGAAATCCACCTGCCTCTGCCTCCCAAGTGCTGGGATTAAAAGCGTGTGCCACCACTGCCCGGCAAACCTAAATTGCTTAGGACTGCAAAAATATCTTTAAATCTAAGAAGATACTCCTAAATTTTAAATGCATGTTTTGAAAGAAGAGGATTTAAGATTACTAAACTCATCAAGATAGTACGATTTTGCAGATTGCTAAATAAACATAGAGTGGACATTGTGAATGTAAATCTCACTTGATAAATTTTCATAATTGTTATTATTGTGTATAGTTTACTAATAATAGAGAGAACATTTTGTTTGATTTAAAGGGTGAAAGGCTTGGAGATGGTTTTGCGCACTCTGTATTCAGATGTTTATTTCTAAGCCCAGATTGTCATCCAGAGTATGGTTGTCATCCAGACTATGGCATAGTCAACCATGTCTAGTCTCTAAGTAATGTAAAAGTTGTTTTCAGTAACCTCTGATAGATTAATAAATTATCTGATCAGCCAATTATCCTGGTAGAAAAGAATAGGCCAGACTTTTGATACTGGTCATGGTATTCAAGAAGGAGACAGAAGATAGGTGAGAAGGAACACAAAGGGAAGAAGGAATGGAGAAACTATGTGGAGAGATCAGGAGAATTTCACCATGGGGTTGCTATGACTCAGCAGCCATGAATACACAGTTGAACGAAAGGGAGCCTGTGCAAGAAGTTGAGAGGCATTTTTTCTGAGTATTACCTATCTGTCTAGTCACATTTGAATAGCTCCAAACCTGTCTACCTGGGGCTTGCGGTGTGTTAATAAAATGCATGGTCTCTGTGTATCTCTTTTACAAACTAAAATGTGCTAGAACAGGGAGAAAATGCTGACTATTTATTTGGGGGCAAAAGAGACAGTAGAAATTCCTCAAAAAAAATAATATTTGCACATATCCATGTAAATTATACATACAGGCTCTCACACTGGAATGGTTACTAGGGAGAGTTGCTGCTTGAGAGAGATTTGGGGTTGGCCCTGTGGCACTACTAATGACTTTCAAGGAATTGTTACTAGGTGTGAGCTTTGAAATTTCAAGTTCTCAAGCCAGATCAAATGTCTCTCCTGTTGCATAATGATTAGGACATAGCACTCACAATTACTTTCCAAGAACTCTACCTGAAACAGTCCGTGCCAACTACCCTGATGACTATGCACTAAACCTCTGAAACTATAAACAAGTACCAATTAATCCTTTACTTTATAAGAATTGCCATTTTCACAGCATGATGTCTCTTGCCCACAACAGAACATTTTATAAGACAGGTACCATAGTGTTTTCTCCTAGGAATAAAAATAAAATTTTAAAAATGAAAATCAGAAAACTCTTTTTACTGTGGGCTTTTTTTACTTGTTTGTTTTTGTTATTTGATTTGTTTGCACTTTTTTTTGAGGATGCTATCAACATGAATTAATCTGAAATGGAAAATCTAGAAAGTTACCGATATAAACAATGTGTATGATCAGTAAAAATACCTTTCTGATAACGATCATGACCATAAAGTTTTTCAAATATCCAGACAGCTGTACTGTGGATGGACCTGTATTTATGAGTTCAGTTCCAGCGATCCTTCACATCATACATAAAACTACAGATTTAATATTCACCCTGAAAGATTGAGAATGTTTTTGTAGTCATTTCTCCAATGATTTTTCTTATTTTTGCTTACATTGAAATTTCTTGAGTGAAAAAAAATATTTCTCAGAAAAAGTGGAGACAATCCCCTTTCCTGTGATTCAGGAACACCTGCCATTTTCATTGCATCCAGTTTGGCCAGCAAAGAACATACATCTGTCATTGATAAGCCACACTTGGCTCAGACATTTGAATCTTACCCAAGGAAATAAGGACCCATATTAAAATTTTGGAAACAGAGAAGAAAATAATCATAGTACATTGAAAATCCCAGTCTCTCATTCTCATCATTTAATTCTTTTTATAGCTTCAATCTATATGCAGGGAAAAAAGGAGGAAATGGAGTTATTAACTAAAGGAAAACATATAAGGATATTCGTGCTTATCACAAATGCTTTTTTCACTAAATCCAGAACAATCAACATAAACAGATATGCAAGATTTCCCACCACATCACATGTGCAGGATTTATCTCCATCACATCAGCCCAGGATGGTTGTTCTGTAGGTCAGTGTTGAATGACAAACACACATAAACAGAAACCTGGCTAAATGCAGCAACTGAAAATAGGATACTTTGGTTGCTGGAGCTCCATGCATAATACGCAGAAGCCCAGACAAGGACAACTCTCAGCAGGCTTCATTGTTTATGCTCTTGTGTCCTGGGTGTCTCTGTGGATTCAGATAGCCATGGTAGACTGAATGCAATTCAAGATTACTTGGTGAGGGATTGAGGTTAACTTCTCCTGAGTGCAACAGGCACTGGTATAGGGTACCCATAGCTAGATGGTTGAATCCAGATATGGGCACATATGGGAACTGGATATCATTGGGAAACAAACTGAAGGTGATATTTGATCATTTATGAGTTATTTCTTCCACCCTTGTTTACCCTTTCAACATAAATAGGAAAGAAAAATAGTAGATGGAAAAACAGGGAGTGAGAAAGAGAAAGAGTGATAAAGAGTCCTAAATCTGATATCTAATTTTTTTTGTTGTTTCATATTTGAGCAATACAATTAACAAACCACAACCAATCCAACTGAATGACCAAGACTCAGGACCAACAGAAATGACCATCACTAAACACTGTCTCTCAAGAACCTAGCATTTATTCTCCCCCTGAGAAGGGCTCTGATTCCCAAATGTCACAGAATTACAAAAACTACCTGTAACTGGCAAAGTCATGAATCTGCTAGATGATAATGGAAATAATGGTCAGTTGCTTTGGGAAGTCTGAAGCAGCCCAACACTTGGCAATAACTGAAAGCATATTCTTATAATTTTTTGTGTGTTTTTAAAAAACCTAAAATTCCAAAAATTTCATTAAAATAAAATTGAGACTAAGATACAAGATATTTGGGGGATTATTTTTGGAATCTGAGAGGAGAATATAAGTGTGGCTATGATCATGATACACTATATATTTATATGAATATTTAAAATAATATAGTACCCCTCCATTAAGAAACATATTCTGTCCTACAAATTTGTAAATTCTTCAATTTATTGTGATGAGATTTTCACACTATTTCCTAATTATATTTTGATATTCACTTGTTTTATTACTCAGTGTTGCATTGTCTGGAAGAGACACTAAGTCCAAGGCAATTATTATAAGATAAATTGTAAAATTGAGATTTGCTTACATGTTCAGAGATTTAGTCCATTATAATAACAGCAGAGAGCATGGTAGCAAGCATGGAGCTTGAGCAATAACTGAGATCTACATCCTGGTTCATAGGCAGAGAGATCTAGAGAGGAAAAGAACAAAAGAATGACAGAGCAAGAGAGAGGGAGAGAGAAAAAGAGAGAGAGGGAGAGGGAAAGAGAGAAGGAGGGAAAGAGGTAGGGAAAAGGGATGGAGAGAAGGAGAGGGAGTGGAAGAGGGAGAGAATATAGTGACTGGCAAGACTCACAAAGCTGTGATTAGAAGGTGATTGGAAGAGAACAAGATCTTACACATGGAAGATTAACAAATGGAAATCATGGGTCTTAGGATCACTTATATTGCAAGTAGTCAAAGTGATTCTTTAGTAAGATGTAATTTTTTTCCATATTTGCATATATTAGTGCTCAGAGCAAAATGAGGGACTCATTTGTGGGACTTATTTTTACCTTGAAGCTGTGCTATTGATACTGAATTTATTAATTATAGAACAAAGAAATTCCTTTACTTGTCAGAGAAAATAATCTCAATGTGATCCATGTGTAGGATTTTTAACAGTAAATTGGGAATTAAACTATAGCACTTAGATCTTGGTCCTATTTAAAACTAAAAACAGTACTGGGTACATTTTCACCAAACCAGCTTGTTATTATTAACTGTCTATGAAAGTCAACAATTCAGGGATATTTATATTACACTCCATGGAATTCTAATCCCATGTATTAAAATGAAGTAATACCAAACACAAATATTGTCACCCAGTCTGCCAAAATGTACTGAAAATTAACAAAAGAAAAGAATGAATTAACTGGTTAATCGCACATTTTGAACACCGAAGTGCTTTGTGAGTCTCTTCAGTTCATCATTTCACCAGCAGCTGAACAACTCTACTCTTCTGTTCCATTAGAAAGAGTAGAAGATGAAGTTTCTTCCTCTTGCTCTAGCCTGTTTCGTTTCTGCCACTGAGAACCTCTTACAGGTACATAAATGAGCAGGCTATCAGGGAGTTATGCAGGAAGAAACTTTGCTGTGGTGAAGTTATCAGTTTTACCAGACAATCAGTGTGAATCCATGAATGTATTGGTTCCTTTAGGTTTTATGTACTTGTAATATTTCCCATTTCTTAAAACATTATTTATTTTAGTTTAAAATTATAATTACTTCATTTCAGCTTCATATATTGCCTCATATTATTTTTCCTGGGTTAGGATTATGACAGTGAACATCTTATTAATGTCATGTTTTTTTATCTTTACATAATCAAATTTATTTACATAGTTAAAAGTCAATATAAAATTGCATTAAATGTTGATTATTAGACATGAATTCAGCCATGACTATTAATCAGGATAACAGAAGCAAATCAATTTAATATCTGATGGGCAAAGGCAAATATTTCATATATTTGAAGAATAGATATTTCTCCTTTAGAGTCACTGTACTATGGTCAATATGTGAGATAATATTAATATTAATCATAATGCAGAAATATTTCCCAAACAGGATCTCATTATTTGAAGTTTAACTGTGCATGCATGTGTGTTTGTGTGTCTGTGGACATATGTGTACATGACTACAGGTTTTATTCCAGCATAAATGTAGAACTCAAGGGCAAATCCACACAACAGGTAGAATTTCAATTCTTTCCTCCTCTGATCCAAGTGATTTCTAAGAGGAAAATTTGTCCTAAAGCCATGCCATACAAAGACTTTTGACAACAAAATATAATTGCTTCTTTTACTTACATTGAAGGCATTTAGCATGTGGATTTTTATTACTTTTTTAAGACTTTTTATGTTGATGCAGCTTCCTAACAGGAACCTATAATTTATATATACATTTTTTTCTTCATAATATTTTCAATGATATAAGATTATCATATATATGTATATATATGTGTGTGTGTGTGTGTTTTCAAGTAAGGCAATTATAAGGTGAAAACAGAAATACACAATTTAACACATATTTAAATATTTTCAATCACAATATTAAATAATTTCTATATTTTTACTTGAACATCTTTAACTTACATTTTTGTCCATTGATTTACCTTAAATTTTCACTAAATTTATTTTATTGTTTTATGTGTGGGGGTGACAGATCTGCAAGTTGCACTATGTATATGTAATACCTACCAAGGTCATAAGATATACCACAGAAAAGAAGTTACAGGAGATTATGTGCAAACATGTGGGAGTTGGGACTCAAATGCATATGCTCTGATTGATGGTTTTAATTTACATTAATTTTTAGTTTTCATGGAAATTCAATAAATCTACCTAGCAAGTATATCTGTGAGTATAACAGAAAAAATAGTCAAACAAGGATGCTGATAAGTGAAGTTAAGTATTTTAAACAATACAGCATCATGAGCATGAAGCTCTATGTCAGGTAGGAAAAGTTATTTGGGTAGAAGAAACAATTTGTTGTAATGGATATCAAGGCATTACAATATGTTTCTGGAAATGAGAAGATGATTGGGATTTAATATTAATTTGAGAAAAGCTGGAGCTGCGAGTGACTGCATCTAAAATATATTAAACTTGAGTTTTCACACCTTGCTGTTTTAATTTTTCTATATATTGAAATCATGAAAATGCCAAAACTGTAAAAAATATATCATGTAATGTAACCAAGGCTTGATAAAAGTAAATATTAATAACTGTGTATAAGTAAAAGAAAATCTGATATCAAATATAATAAAAGCAGTGTTGCAACCTCAGTGTGAGGAATGCTCCTACTCTTGCAAACCATCCTGGTAACTGGATATCATCCTTGCATCAATGAGGTCACGTGATTCCTGTCAATTTGGGTTCTAAGCCCCTTTCTCATCCATAATTCTTGGTGCATACAGGAAGTTGGTTCATTCTGACAGGAACTATAGACTGAAAAGATGATTAACAAAGATATTTACAAAACAAAGAACAGCATCATAGAAGACAGGATCAAGGATAGGAATATGTCTCACCTTCGTCTAGACGTGTTTTCTTGGAGGTCAAATAGACTTGTGATGATAAATGTGAAGTAAGGAGCACTTATTGTTTACTATGTATTGTTTAGGACAAATGGGACCTGCCAACTACACACAGTTTTTGCTGATAAATCTGCATGAAAATATTGCTCAATTAATTGTGAGTTCAGTGTTGACTGCATTGTTTACATGTTTTGTAAGAGATATGATCTTAATCAAGAATGGCTTTTGTGGATAAATGGTCAATTGCATCACATTATGCAGCATATTTCTTACTAAGAAAATGTCTCAAGATAAACGGGACTCTTGAAATCCCTGGGATCTGGAAATTGCGTGATACAGCTTGTCATTTTCCAAAACTCAACTTTTATCCATCCTATGTGGGAGGAAAAGCACAAAGTGAATATAATAGCCATTACATATTCTCCACCGGTATGGGGATAATACACTTATCAATGAAACTTGCTGTGTGGCAGAAAAAACAAAAACAAAAATCAAACAAATAAATATAGGTTTTGTTAATTTGGTCAAATAGAGGCATACACTTGATTTTTAAATTTCATGTTACATGAGAAAATGTTTCCCTGCTTCAATAATTTAATACAGAAATAAAAATATATATTATAGTATACTAGGAATAATGGGATTATTATGAAAATATTTATATTGTTTTAAAAATAATATAATTAGAAATTATGATCTATATCTAGGTAATAGTATAGAGACTTAAAGGGTTATATTTATTAATAAACATTTCCTAATACTTAAATTATTGTTTAAATAAAATAAAATAATATATATTAAAGGGTTATATTTATTAATAAACATTTCCTAATACTTAAATTATTGTTTAAATAAAATAAATACTTAAATTATTGTTTAAATAAAATAATACATATTAAAGGGTTATATTTATTAATAAATATTTCCTAATACTTAAATTATTGTTTAAATAAAATAAATACTTAAATTATTGTTTAAATAAAATAAAATAATACATATTAATATAATACAATATAGAGAAGACCTATTATAATAACATGATAAATATAACCACATGATTATAATCATTAAACATGATGTAATGAATATGAAGCAGAATATGGATAGTTACACACTCAGATTTTTATGGGGTAAATCGGATGTTTCAATTGTTAAAACTATTAAAATCTCAAAACTAAACAATAAGTAAATAAATAGAAAACTCTACATAATTTTGTTATGAAGGAAAATATATTCATTAACAGAAACAGGGGACTTTTTTATTATAATACATTTAGTCTCAGACATCACCAAAATATTCTAAGTGGGGGTTGTTAATGATGCGTATAACTTCTGGAGTGTGACAGGAGCACTGGGTATGTAAATCCATTTTATATTCGATATTTTCTTTATTTACATTTCAAATGTTATCCCCTTTCCAGGTTTCCCCTCCAAAAATCCTCTATCCTATCCTCCCTCCCCCATCCCACCCACACACAGACACCTTTCCAACCTCACCTTCCCTTACACTGAGACATCGAGCCTTCATAGGACTAAGGGCCTCTCCTCCCATAGATGTCCAACGAGGCCATCCTCTGCTTCATAGAAGGCTGGAGGCTGGGTCCATCCATGTATACTCTTTGTTTGGGAGCTCTGGGGAATCTCGTTGGTTGATATTGTTCTTCGCATGAGGTTTAAAAATCTTTTGGCTCCTTCAGTCCTTTCTCTAACTCCTACAACCTGACCCAGTGCTCAGTCCAATGGTGGGCTATGAGCCTGTGTATTTGTCAGACTCTGGAAGAGGCTCTCAAGAAACAATTATTTATCAGTCTCCTGTCAGCAAGCACATTTTGGCATCCACAGTAGTGCCTTTGTTTGATATCTGTATGTGGAATGGTTCGCCAGGTGGGGTAGTCTCAGGACGCTTTTTCCTTCAGTCTTTGTTCCACGATTTGTCTCCATTTTTCCTTCCTTGAGTATTTTGTTTCCTCTTCTAAGAAGGACTGATATATCCATTCTTTGGTCTTCCTTTTTCTTGAGCTTCATTTGGTCTGTGAATTGTATCTTTCGTATTCTGAGCTTTTGGTTTAATGTCCACTTAATGAGTGCATACAATGTGTGTTCGTTTGTGCCAGAGTTACCTTGCTCAGTATGTTATTTTCTAACTCAATCCATTTGTCTAAGAATTTCATGAAGTCATTGTTTTTAATAACTGAGTAGTACTCCATTGTGTAAATGTACCACATTTTCTGTATCTATTCCTCTGTTGAAGGACGTCTGGATTCTTTCCAGCTTCTGGCTATTATAAATAAGGCTACTGTGAACATAGTGGAGCACGTGTCCTTGTTATATTTTGGAGCATTCTCTGGGTATTTGTGCAGGAGTAGTATAGCTGGGTCCTCAGGTAGTATTAGGTCCAATTTTCTGAGGAACTGCTAGTCAGATTTCCACAGTGGTTGTATCAGCTTACAATCTCATCAGCAATGAAGGAGTGTCCCTCTTTCTCCACTTCCTTGGCAGCATCTGTTGTTACCTGTGCTTTTGATCTCAGCCATTCTGACTGGTGTGAGTTGGAATCTCAGAGTTGTTTTGATTTGCATTTCCCTGATGATTAAACATGTTTAACATTTCTTTAGGTGTTTCTTGGCTATTAAAATTTCCTCAGTTGAGAATTCTTTTTGTTGTTGTTGTTTTGTTTTGCTTTGCTTTTTTGTTTTTTTGTTTGTTTGTTTGTTTTTGTTTTCGAGACAGGGTTTCTCTGTATAGCCCTGCCTGTCCTGGAACTCTGTAGACCAGGCTGGCCTCAAACTCAGAAATCAGCCTGCCTCGGTCTCCCAAGTGCTGGGACTAAATAAGTGCACCACCACTGCTGGGCTATATTTAGTTCTGTATCCCATTTTTAATATGATAATTTGGTTCTCTGGAATCTATCTACTGAGTTCTTTGTATATACAGAATATTAGCCCTGTATTAGAGGTAGGATTAGTAACAATCTTTTGCCAATCTGTTGGATGTTGTTTTGTCCTGTTGCAGTGTCCTTTGCCTTACAGAAGCTCTGTAATTTTATGAAGTCCCACTTGTCAAATGTTGATCTTAATAAACCATTGGTGTTCTGTTCAGGAAATTTTCCCCAGTGCCATATGTTCAAGCCTCATCCCCACTTCTATTCTATTAGTTTTAGTGAATGTGACTTTATGGATATGTAAATCTTATATGGGAAAAGACTTTTTTCTTTTCTCTTAATTGCAATATAACTGCCCCCCTGCATTTACTTTAATGATACACTGGTGCAGGGATGTGTTTACTAACATATTTCAAGTTTAATCATAATTGTGTGAAATTCAAGTTGAATTATACAGGATAATTAAGTTTAATAATAATTCCATGCTCATTTCAATGTTCTTTACTTTAAATCAGTATTTTAGATATGATGGGATAAGAGTTATTTTCTTATGTACAGTGAGAATGTCTGACCTGACTTCAGAATGTTTCCCTGACTGGTATCTCCATTCTGGTAGGGAGTGTGGAGCAAAGTATCAGGATTTACCAAGTGGTAAGAAGACTTGATGAACTTAGACTATTTGTTGTGATTATAGTGGCTGTCTCTTCTGACTTTTTTTCCATGAAATGCAGCAACTGGAACAAATATCACTGAAGAAATAAGGAATAAATATGGGAAGCTGACTGAAATTCCTATTGAAAATATCTATGAAACAGGTAAGTTGATTCCTGTAAAAGTGATGTGAAATTAGAGTAAATGATAAAAAGTCTTGATTTGTATTTCAGCAATATAAAATCCTTAGAAAAAATGAAAAAAATCCTATATTATTTTAAATGTCTCTATTTTGTCTTACTTCACAGATGTGTGTCCTAAATGGGATCCTTTATCTCAGGAGGAGAAAAATTGTATTAATCACTATTTTTGATTCAATGAAATTAAATCTTTAGGTCAGTTCAAGATTATGAATGAAATTATTCACAATTGTCACTCAGTGATTTCTGCACACCCTACTGTTATTGAAAATCATTACTGACTTTTTGTATGATTAATTACATTGATTTCAACAATGTAAAAGGGTTTTTAATAAAGTACTTAATGAACTTCATGCTGTGGAATATGTTAGAAGGCATTATCACATTCATCACCCTATCATAAATGGGAATATTTTGTGCATTTCAAAATTTAAGAGCTACGATTATATTAAATACCTTTGATATCAGGTATTTCACTTACTTTTCTGTTGTTTTATGGTTTCATTCAGGAAATTCCCAAAAATATCTTAAAGGGACTTGTTGAAGACTAGACTTGCCAGGTTAGGGTAAACTGATATGAGGGCATAAAGTCGGCAGTTATCACTCAGAAGACTACCTCTGAGGAAAAAGCCTTGATTTGGTGGGGCCAGCACTTCCTGTGACCTACAAGAGTCTACTGTAATTGTTTAACGCTAGAGAGAAGGCAAAAGGAAGTAAAACAGGGAAAAGAGTCACACACACACACACACACACACACACACACACACACAAAGGGGGGGAGAGAGAGGAAGAGAAAGCCAGTGAATGAAGCATGACAAGCTATAAAAAAATTATTTTTTATCTGCTGCTTATGTATCCTAGCAAAATCTCTCAAGTAGCATGAACTTTATAGTGTGATTGCACTCAAATTTTTTATGAATGATTATTTTTAAAAGTATGTTCTCTAATATCTTTATTTGAAAAACAACTTATATATTACACATGAATGAAAAAACAAATCATTCCAAAAAACCCACATACATTCATAGCTATACCACTTGTCATAGATTAATAAGATATAATAAAGCCATTTAATTTTGTCAGCCATTTTCTTTTTTACTGAGAGGTTGCAATTTGTGGTTAATAAATAGAGGATCAATTATTTTATTATTTATCATAAAATGTAACCTTATATATTTCAAATCTAAAATCTAAATCTAAACTAAACTAAACAAATCTAAAACTTTATATAAAAATTCTATCAGTCATTGCTACTTTAAATTTTAATCTTCACTGTGCACATCTACTGATCACCATTATTTTTATTAAACCATATCTGAAAGCTGTTGGCAATAACAGGTACAAGAAATCAATTCTCAACTTGATCAGTTGCCCAGTTCTATAGAGTTATGGCAGGAAGTTATGGTAAGGCTGCCATTCTTCTTGTTCATGGACCTCAAAAAATCTGTAGCTCAACAGTTAATAGTGTGCGTTTCTGAACTGCAAATTAATAGCAAAGATTTTGTCCACAGAACAATAGACAAAAACATATTAACCTACCCTAACTAACTACATTTCCAAATTCTTTCTAAAGATGTTGGTCATTGGTGATAATCTACATCTCTAAATTCTTTTCAGGAGTTGTAATTAAATCTTTAACAGTTCCAGCAGAATGCTTAACAAAGATTAAGTATTATTACTGTGAGTGTTAATAATACTGTCCACTGAGGGGCTGTAAGTCCTCGCTGAGTTTTTATATAACACTTAGATTAAGAAGGATGTGAAGACTGAGAGGACAACAAGCAGAGCTATGCTCCATAACAGCATGAATTCCTCAGGACAATTAGTCCTCAGGGATGTGACTGTCTGAGGAATGCCCATGGTAATTGTGCTACAGCATGGGCCACAGTCCATGAGTCCAGAGCATACTTGCATTCGGGAGCATGAGACCCCATGTCAAACACATGTTGAGTATAAGCACAGGTGCTTCTGTGGGCTGGGTGTCCTGAACCTTGCTTAAAAACATGTCTGACCTAACTACACTTGGTGTAAGGATGTGCTATTCCACATAGTGGTACACTCAGAGCTCCATACAACTACATGACATCACAGTGCACACTTGGCCTTTTAAGACCAAGCAGGCTGGAAATGCAGTATACAACACCATGGCCCAAAATGGTGGACCATACCCTACATTGGGCAAATATGTACACTGCCAATCAGTGCACTCTTGAGGCTCTACTCTCTCAACGGGAGAAACAGATTTCCAAATCTTTACAACTGCTGGTACCATCTTCCAGACATTAACCAATTCAGAGTATAGGAGAACAGCTGCTCCTATATGAACTGATATACTGGGCTGGGGTTAATCACTTTGAGAAGTTTGAGTTAAACCACAGAGGGACAAATAGTGATTCAGAAATAATCCAAATTCAAATGAACTTCTGATGAAGTAGGATGTTTGGAATTATGCTCAAATGGAAAAGAAAAGAAGGAGAGTCAGTTCAGCCTCTCAGACTGTTACACTCAGGACTTTTTAAAACTGGTCCTTCTCACCACACAGAAACTGAAAATCAGAAGTTACAGCCAACTTCTTAAGACTGACCAATGTCCCAATTTTCTTTATGCTTCCCCCCAAAAACTATGCCAATGCCTACACACCCACAAACACTCCTGAAAGCAGGAAACAATTTTAAGAAAGTAATGCTCCATTCCCAAAAAGGATGATGCGTGGGTTTTGGTCTTCTGGTGGATGAATTGTTAATGTTATAGGTCAAAGGAGAAACAAAGTATGGAAAGTTATATTCAGGGATATCTTTCTTTCTTTTTCTTTCATCATTCTTTCTTTATCTCCTATCTAACATTAGAAGAAGGGGGATGAAAAGACAAGTAGGGATATAAGAATAATATGTTAAAGGTTAGATTATTGAGTCTACTTTTAGACTAAGGGGTATAAAGAAGCCAAAATTTTTCTATGGTATGGATTTTCTATATTGATAAATACTTAAGGTTTTATTTTGTTATAAAATATTATGTATACATATTTAAAGTCTTTTTAAAAGTATTTTACTTACCTGATTCTTAAAAATATACATTAAATTCTAGTTCCTTTGAAAGATTCTTTACAAATTATGTAGGATAAATATGAAATGTAAGGTAGTAATCAATGAATCAAACTTATTGTCCATATTAAATGCTAGTTTAGTTCATTATAAAATAAGGTTCATTTAGCTTCCTTAGATGCTTTCCAAATTTAAGTAGACATTAGATTGCTAGAGATAAGCTAATCAGATATAATGGAGATAGAATCATATATGGTCTTCAGAAAGTTTAGTGATCTACAGACTATGGGATATAAAGATATATTAATAATAAAAGTTTTTATGACAGTGGTATATGTGCTCCTGACTGCACCAATATTCTACTGCAAAGCTGTTGATGAGCTTTGAAGAACCTCCCTATGTCGTTTGTTTCAAATATGGCAAGCTACCCACTGGTGGGCATGGTGACACAAAAATAAAAATCAATCAAACAAAAAACCCAAGCTGCTAGAATTGCAAACTGGAACAATCACCCTTGAAATCAATCTGGCGGTTCCTCAGAAAATTGGAAATAGATCTGTGTGAAGACTCAGTTATATCACTCCAGTGCACATACCCACAAGATGCCCAACCATGCCACAAGGGCACATGCTCCAATATGGTCATAGTGGAAACAACTCAGATGTGCCACAACAGAGAATGGGTACAGAAAATGTGGTTCATTTCCACAATAGAATATTATTCAATTATTAAGAATAAGGACACCATGAGTTTAGAATACAAAAGGATGGAACTAGAAAATATCAGCCTGAGTTCTCATTAGGGCCCAAAAAACATGCATGCTATATATTTACTAATAAGTGGCTATTAGCCAAAAAAAAAAAAAAAAAGCACAGGATACAACCCCTGGAACTAATAAAGATTAAGAGGCCATAGGACACAAGTAATGTTTCTTCAATTCCACTAGAGAGGTAGTAGAATCCAGAGGGCAGATTGAGGGAAGGATCTGGGTGGGAAGGGAACATAGCATTAGACATGGAGCTGAAATAATATCTGAGAGGCTTAGGATTACATTCTAATTCACAGTGTGCATGAGCAAGCTAGAGAGATAAACAGAGAGAGAAAGATACAGAGAGACAGAGAGTATTTCAGAGACAAAGAAAGAAGGACAGAGACAGAAACAGAGAGACAGATAGTGAGACAAAGAGGAAAAGAGACAGACAGACAGACAGACAGACACTGACAGAGAGACAAACAGAGAGAGACAGAGAGAGCCTAGTGTGGCATGAGCCTCAAATCTGACCCACCAGTGACACATTTCTTCTAACAAAGACAATGTCACTCCTAGTCTTATCAACATTCCAATACTTGATGACTAAGCATTCAAATATATGAACTCATGGGGATGAGCTATTCTTATCTGAACCACCACATTTGCATTAGCTAAATTGTCCCATTTTCTTTTTTTCCTGTCTTTTATTTTTTCTTCCATTTTTTAAATTCAATGCCTTTTTACGGTCTAGAATATATCCACCTCCCAGTCCACCCTCTGACTCTTCCACCTCCTAACCCTCCTTTCTTCCATCTCCAAGAGGATATACCCACCCACCAATCCCCATGCCACCAGACCTTCCCATTCCCTGAGGCCTTCAGTTTCTTGAAGGATAGGTTCATTTTCTCTGACTGAGTCCAGACATGGCAAACCTCTGCTGTATATATATATATGTTTGGTGCCTCATATCAACTTGTGTATGCTACCTTGTTAGTGGTGAAGTGTCTGAGAGATCTCGGAGGTCCAGGTTAGTGAAGATGGCTGGATACAGAAAATGTGGTCCATTTACGCAATGAAATACCAATAAGATATTAAGACATCTGAATGAATGATGTTGAAATCGTGAATAAATTCACTCTTATATGTGTTGTCTGTTAATACTGACTTCATTACACTGTGTAAGTATATATGATAATGTGAAGGTTTGTTAGATTAAAGAATAATGAGAGCTTGCTATTAAAGGCACAAATAACTTGACACATGCATACTGTTGTAGAAGTCAAGAAGGTAGACCAAACACTATCTAAAAGTTTTCTTATTCTAAAATAATGGAGAATTGTAAAAAATTCACATTTCAAAGTACATGTTTTATGAAACTGAAAGACATAAAATAGAAGTCTTATGAATATATATGTTATATACATTGTGATTGCATTTCCAATTCCCAATACAATGTAAATCCCAGGAGCAGAAATCAGTGCAAAATTCTATTCAATTTTCAATTTTTAAATAAGATCTATTCTCAATACATTTCAAAATATTCCACAAAATTAAAAGGGAAAGTATACTTACAAACTTAGCCTATGACACTGGTAGTATTCTGTAACCAAAACTAGATACAGACATAGTCAAATAGGAAATTACAGCTAATCTCACTGATAAAAATCTCAATAATGTACTTGCAAACCAAATTCAAAAAGTCATTAAAATGATGCATTGTAACCCTGTCAGCTTCATTTATTCATTTGATAGAGGCAAAGCTACTTCAACCTAGAAAACTGATCAATTGATCAAACCATTCAAATATTACTAAAGAATGAAATCACAATCATTTAAGAGATAGATTTAGAAAATGAATTTGATAAATATGTCTATTTATGAGGCAATGTTTGTAAAATTACACTGTTT
This sequence comes from Montemys delectorum, assembly GCA_019843815.1. Lineage (NCBI taxonomy): Eukaryota > Metazoa > Chordata > Mammalia > Rodentia > Muridae > Montemys > Montemys delectorum. The sequence continues at coordinate 40,808 of JADRCD010237668.1, read as the reverse complement.
CTGTCTTTGACAATAAATAACCACAATCTCTGCTTAACAGAAATCATATTGAATATAAAATCTCACAGTAGATTGTTCACACTAGTGACACTCATTCACGTGCATGCCATTTCCTCTGCCAAAGCTCACAGTAGGTCAGTTGTTGGGAGTCTGAAGTAATGATGTGTTTTCTTCCCTCTTTACTTCAGTCATCCGACTTCTGGCAGCCTCTGCTAAGGGGCTAACACCTGGGAGCTAAGACAGATTCTCTCTGTTGACTGTTGGTTTGTCTTTGAAGAAGCTGCTTGAGTATGCCCATCACCTGAGTATGTCCATGGCCTGAGCATGCCCCTCACCTGAACACGCCCACTGCCTGAAGATCCACTGAACCTGGGGACTTTGGCACCTGAACTTTCTTTACAATATAATGTAGAGACTTGGTTTTGGTTTCTTTTGTAACTATAAAAACCCTGGCTTATTCTAAGTAAAGTTGGAGCCTTGATTGGGACGCAACTTGGCTTCGTGTTTTCTCTTTGCATTTCAAACCCTCTATTTCAGGTTCTTTGTTCCCTCCTGGTTGAGAGAACTCCGTTCGTGAAGCTGCAGGCAGTTTCAATGATATATTTTGTTCTAATTTAATGTTTTCAAGAAAAAGGACAAACATGTAGTGTGTCATGTCACAAGTCTTTTCCCCTCTGTCTTGATTGTCTAAGATATGTAGAGTTTGACATTTCATTGTTTACCAATAATATAAATATTAAGTTAGGGTGATAATCTCTTCCCCAAACAGTCATAGACTGTCTACCAAAAGCTCTAGTGCCAAGCTTGAGATACTGCCATTCAAATATTTGTTTAAGAATATCTGATACATTCCTAAACAACATAGACTGTAGAGAAATTGATGTTTTCCTTAGTTATCTCTCTTAATTTGAAGTTAAATCTCTTTCTGAAAATAATCTTTTACTCAAGGTATCAATCTACAATTAATTCAGAAGCTTCTTCCCTGAGGACCACCTGCCATAGTATCCTAAAATGCTACACAAATGTTCAAGGGAGAAAAACAGTCTACTGTCCTATTTAGCTGTAAAGTCAATGAGCAACCACAATCCCTACCACAAAATCTAAGGAAAACACAGAGAAAAGAGAGCAATAAGGTCATGGAGACAAGGACCAGGACACCTACACTGAGATTATACCTTCTATATATGACAGTGAAATTCTTCACTTGAATGCACTTTTGAAATCTCAACAATATTGTTGCCTAAACAAGACCATGATAATGTAATCCTTGGATAACATATCAACTCATATCGGAAAAATTTAACAAGACACAACCTTAAATGAAGAATGACAACCAATTATTGAATCATGAGATAAACAGACACACACATGCACACACACACACACACACACACACACACACACACACACACAGAGAGAGAGAGAGAGAGAGAGAGAGAGAGAGAGAGAGAGAGAGAGAATTACTCTTCCCCAGAAATAAATCCCATAACTCTCTGTCCAATATAATGGTGTTAGCCTTAAAAACACATGTATGAGCAATATTAAATGAACTCACCATATTGTATTTAACATGTAAATGTGTCTATATAAATAAAAGTTAAATAACAGATGATAGATAGATAATAGAAGTTATGTAAGTAGATAGATGGTACTAGATACTTATGTGATAGATAGATAGATAGATAGATAGATATTTCAATAGATAGAAGTAGATGTTTACTGATAACTTATAGAAGGATGATAGATGGCATGTATATATTTAGCTAACAAATAGATGGAGAGACAGACAAGCATGTAGGTAGATCGATATTTAAACAGAAATATAGAAATACAGACAGACAGCTAGATAACTTTAACTCTCAATTTTACACCACCCAGAATTTTCTTGGTGTGTCTTGGTGAATAGTTGTGAGCATTGGTTTAGCCTTTTGGAATGTCTTAGTTGCTATGGGAGGAACTAGTCAGCTGTGGGCAAAATGTCTACTCCTGTCATTCAGCTTTAAATTTGTTAGCCTATTCTGTACTGTAGGGGTATCGTTTTCCTACACACAGTAAGTCCTTTTAAAGTCTTATAGTGTGGATATGGCTACATTTTAGGAAGAATTTATAGTTTTCCTTATGATATTTTCAATTTGTATCTCTTATGAGCTTCAAATACAACAATGTTGGTACAAATGGGTAACATTTTTGACTGCAAGCAGGCTTCACCAATACGTTCTCATAGACTTTCTTCATGCTGCCATGTTCTACTGCTTGCTGTGCTGTGACTGGACGATGGCCTCTATTATTGCACTATAATATAACCAGCTTCCTGTTTGTCAATTCTCTCACTGACTATGCTTGATTGTCCTAAAACTTGCTCTATAGATTGACCTTGAATTCAGAGATCTGCTTGGCACTGTCTCCTGAATGCTTGGATGAAAAGTATTGTCTTAGAGTGTCCATTTTGTGAAGAAAAACCATGACCAATGCAAATCTTATACAGGCTAACATATAACTGTGGCTGACTTATAGATTCAGAGTTTTAACCCATTATCTTCATGACCAGAAGTAAGACAATTCTGATGCAGACAAAGCACTGGAAGAACCAAGAGTTCTCTATCGTGATTCAAAGGCAGCAAGAATGACAATATCTTCTGAGCCAGGTATAATTAGAGTTTATTTATGGAACCTTAAATTGACCTTCACAGTGCTACACTTCATCAGGCAAGGACATACCTCCTCCAAAAAGGCCACACCTTTAAAGAGTGCCACTAATAGGGGCCAAGCACTCTGGCACACGAGTCTGTGGGGCCAAACTTATTCAAACCACTACATTCTACACACAGGCCAGCATAGGTTTATAGCCATAACAAATTGCAAAATGCACTGAGTCCAACTTCAAAATCCACATAATCTATCACAGTCTTGATTATATTTAAAATCCAAAGTTCACTATCTTATTTGAGATAGTTGGAATCACTTAAGTATAGCTGCCTATAAAATCGAAATCTAAAAGCAGGTTAGATACTTCTAAAATCACTAGATATACCTGACCCTTTCTAAATGTCATACTGAGGAAATACTGGATCAAAACAAGACAAAGTAAAAAAGTAAAAGAAAAAAAAAAAAAGAAAAAAAAAAGAACAGCCTGCCAAACTCCAAACTCAGCATATCCATGTTTGATGGCTGTCTTAGTCAGGGTTTTTCTTCTTGCACCATAAAGCAAGTTGGGGAGGAAAGGGTTTATTTTGCTTATACTTCCACATTGCTGTTTATCACCAAGGAAGTCAGGACTGGAACTCAAGCAGGTCAGGATCAGGAGCTGATGCAGAGGCCATGGAGAGATGTTTTTTGCTGGCTTGCTTCTCCTAGCTTGCTTAGCCTGCTCTCTTATAGAACCCAAGACAGGTACCGAATGAAGGAGCTAGAGAAAGAACCCAAGGAGCTCAAGCAGCCCCTTAGGACAAATAACATTATGAACTACCTATTACCATCAGAGCTCCCAGGGACTAAACCACCAGCTAAAGAGTACACATGGTGGGACTAATGGCTCCAGCAGCATATGTAGCAGAGGCTAGCCAAGTCAGTCCTCAATGGGAGGAGAGGCCCTTAGCCCTTTAAAGGTTCTATGCCCTAGTGTAGGGGAATGCCAGGGCGAGGAATCAGGATATGGTGTGTTGGTGAGCAGGGGGAGGGGGAGGGGGAGGGAATAGGGTTTTTTGTTGTTGTTGTTGTTGTTGTTGTTGTTGTTGTTGTTTTATTTTATTTTATTTATTTTTTGTCAGAGAGGAAACTGAAAAAAGAGATATCATATGATATGTAAATAAAGAAAATATTTAATAAAAATAAATTTTAAAAAGGATAAAAATAAAGTTTATTTAAGTTAAATTTTTGTATAGTTTTTATTTTTTTACCAGATTTCCATTTGGGACCTGCATATGCATTAACTATCCTCTGTAATATGAGGATAGAGTTCTCTTCATGTATTCCAAAGAAATTTACCCAGTAGTCATAAAAAAGAGTTACAATATGGTCCAAAGATTGCCCAAGACAATTTGCCAATTCTAAACCTGTAACAAATATTCCAACTTTCTGACAATCAATCATCTTTAGTAGAATATTTAGTGTAGGAGCTACATTTTCCTCTGAATACTGGTTCAAAATCTCTGCTCAATAACTACGTTTTATGTTATAAAATTTTCTGTGGGGCAGATGACTCATGAGGTCTCTACCATCATCAGTGTCCTTCACTCTTGTGATAAATTTTGGTCCCACTAAGGTAACAGAAAAAGACAAAAAAAAAATCTTCTGATGACATGTTAAAAATCATCCTTACCTATATTTTCTGATGATCATATTCTTGCACAGCATGTAATCTAGTTGGAATATTTTTGGTAATGGGGAAGGTATGAAACCCAAACTCACTTATTACCTCAAGAAAAATACTATATAGCTCTAAAACTGTGTTTTTTATTGGCATTTCCCAGGAAGTCCTGGCATTGAGCTTTACTTCTCACCAAAGAGGATCAGGTACTTTGGACCATGTGATTGAGCTTCTGATCCTGTAGAAACACTCACATTCCTGCCATCATATCTTTACAAATCAAAGTGGAGCTTCATATGTTCTGTTGGGACTTAGGACTCATCTGTCACTCATTTTCATTATAGTAGACAGCTGTGCATGAGACTGACAACACTGCTTGTTAACTGCTTTCCACATAAACATTTAGGGCATAGGTTGGTGCTCTATCAATCTACATAAACAACATCAGATTTCTCTTTGAGACCTATGATTTTCTTATGTATGAAATTTTTAATATGTTTAGAGAATCAGGATTGAATTATTATTGTGGAACAGGCCTCAACTCCAACCAGAGACTATTTCAATGATCCCATAACATCATTCCCCTTCTGTACCAATATGTATATGTTAATGGGGTAGAGTGTTGTTTGTGGGATTTTCAAGTGGATATGGCCTCTTAATGTTCTTTCCTTGAATTCCACATTGAAGTCAACATTGTGAAATCTTCCCCACATAGTCAACACTCCTGAATGTCCATGTTTTCAGTTCTCTTAAACTTTTCACCACTAGCAACACTTCAATCTTCCTGGTTATTTCTACAATCTGGGGGAACTGTTCCAGATGGATAACATGTTCTTTCTTTTAGATTTTTTTTTTATTTTGCTATCTCTTGTCAGGAAAACAATAAAGCCATTGTACACTGTGTCACCAGGCTTTTAGCTTCTTTGTATAGCATATCCTGGTTGGGAGAGAAAGGCCGATGTTGGAGCTGTGACATTTACAGATGAGGTCAATTTGAAGAAAATCTTAACTGAAAATTGACCTATTATGTTCAGTGCAAATGGTAAAAGTCCATGGAGTGTCTCATGAATACTTCTTTATTTTTCTGACCCAATTGGTGAAATGAAGAGTGAAGAGCAGAGTGTTCTCTGCACATATTTCTTAAAAAAATGTTTCATTGGGACAGATTTGCTTATATTTCTTCCTGAAAAATAATAACTAGAGTCAGTATTTAATATCCAGTTTAGACCCCTGCAGAAAGCTGATGAGGTCAATATTGAACATGACCATTGTTTTATTATGAGTATCAGTGATTTCATTTTCCACCATGTATTTTTTCTATGTTTGATAACTATTATAATAATGTATCTTGAGATGGTCATTTTTTATATAAGTTTATATACAACCTTATGAGTTCATTTGATAGATACAATTATATCTCAGTGGATCTTGGGAATTTCTTTTATTTTTAAGTGTTTTGTGATAATTTTATAATATATTTTTAATATAATGCACAATATAATAACATGGCTTGGGCCAAACTATTCTTACTAACTAATATTATGATTCTTTATATATATATATATATATATATATATATATATATATATATGTACATATATATGTGTATATAGGTAATATATACATGTATATACATAGATAAATGTGTATATACATAGATAAATGTATTCTTATAGGTATATATGTTTATAACTTCAAGATTCTGGGATTATTTATATCCATCATGAATGTTTTTCAATTTTTCCTGTCGTTCTTTCCTCTTTTAATAAAATTGAACATTCACTTAGGATTTAAGCTTTGAATACATATTATGAAGATTATTCAACCCTCTATGCTACAAGAGACAATAATGATAAGCCCATAAACCATGACAATGAATGGGTAACATAGAAATTATTTTATTTAAAATAAGCAGAATTTGTCTGAATTTCTCTTTTTTAGTGGTCTATGCATGTTTTATATCAGAGAAGCTGTGGCTTTATGGCATGAATTAGATAATATCCCTTCAGTTTCTATTTTGTGGAATTGTTTGAAGAGTTTTCATATCAGTTCTTCTTTGAAGGTCTGGTAGAATTCTGCACTTAAACTATCTGGTCTTGGGCTTATTTTTGGTTGAAGTTTATAATGACTTGTCAAATTTCTTTATGTGTTATGTAACTGTTTAGATTGTTTATCTGATTTTGATTTAAGTGATGTCTATTTAGAATATCATGAATTTCATCTAGATTTCCCAGTTTTATATAGGATTTTGTAGTAATGTTTAGAGTGTTTTCAGTTTTGGATGTTATATTTCCTTTTTCCTTTCTGAGTTTGTTAATTTGCATACTGTCTTTGTGCCTTTTAGTTAGTTCAGATAAGGGTTTATCTGTCGTCTTGATTTCTTCAAAGTACCAGCTCTAGGTTTGGTTGATTCTTTTTATTGTTCACTTTATTTCTATTTGGTTGATTTCAGCCCAGATTTTGATCATTTCCTGTACTCTACTCCTATTTGCTGTGTTTGTTTCTTTCTCTTCTAGACCTTTTAGGTATGCTGTTAAGTAGATAATGTATGGTTCCTCCAAATTCCTTATGAATGTACTTTGTGCTATGAATTTTTCTTTTAACATTGCTTTCATTGTGTCCCATCAGTTTTTGTGTGTTTTGCCTCCATTTTTGTTGAATTATGAAAAATCATTATTTTCTTTCTTTATTTCTCCCTTGACTAACTTATCATTGAGTAGAGAGTTGTTCAGGTTCTATAAGTATGTGGGATTTCTATTATTTTTGTTGTTATTTAAGTCCAGGCTTAGTCGATGCTTATATGATACAATGCATGGAATAATTTCAATCTTCTTGTATCTGTTGAATTTTTGTATGTGTGTGTGTGTGTATACATTCAATTTTAGATAAATTTCCTAAAAGTTCTGAGAAGAAGGTATATCTTTGGTATTTGTAGTGAAATGTGTGGTAGATATTGGTGAATTCCATTTGGTTCATAATTTCTTTAGTTTCACTATACCTATGTTTGTTTCTGTTTAAAAGATTGGCCTATTGTTGAGGGCAGGGTGTTGAGGACTCCCTGTTGATTTCTCCCTATGTAATTATGTGAGACTTATTAAATAAATAAATAAATAAATAAATAAATAAATAATTTATGTGAGATTCATGTTGTGTTTTGAGAATTAATAATGTTTCTTTTAAAAATGTGGATAGTTGTTTCTTACTGAGATTTAAACTAGATGGGCTTTTTTCCTTTGATGAGGATAAAGGATCCTTCCCATCTCTTTTGATAACTTTTATTTCAAAGTCTATTTTATTTGATATTAGAATGGCTACTTCAGCTTCTTTCTTGGGTCTGTTTGCTTAGAAAACATTTTTGAAGCCCTTTAATTGGAGATAATGTTTATCTTTGTTTATGAGATTTTTTTTCCTGATTGCAAGAAAATGCTTGAGCCTGTTTATGTATCCAGTCTGTTAGCCTGTGTCTTTTTACTTGGGAATTGAGTGCATTGATGTTGGGAGATATTAAAGACCAATGATTGTTAGTTCTTGTTATTTTTTATTGGAGGTGGTAGCATGAATGTTTGATTTTGTGTTTGTTGTGAGATGATTAATTTCTTGTGGTTCCTGGGTGTAGTTACTCTCTTTCTGTTGGAGTTTTCCTTCTATTCTCCTATGTACAACTGGATTAGTAGAATGGTATTGTTTAATTTTCATTTCATCATGAAATAGCTTGATTTCTCCATCTATAGCTGATGAGAGTTTTGCTGAGTATAGTAACCTTGGCTGGCATCTGTGTTCTCCTAGAGTCTGCATGGCATCTGTCCAGGATCTTCTTGATTTTAACATCTCTGTTGAGAAGTCTAGTATAATTCTAATACGTCTGACTTTATGTTTTCCTTGGCCTTTTTCCCTTAAAGATTTTTATATTCTTTCTTTGTTCTGTGTATTTAGTGTTTTGATTATTATGTGATGTGAGGACTTTATTTTCTGGCCCATTCTATTTGATGTTTTTGTAGGTTTCTTGTATGTTTATGGCCATCTCTTTCTTTAGTTTAAAGAAGTTTCCTCCTATGATTTTGTTGAAGTTTTTTTTTCACCCTTTACTGGAAATCTTCACACTCTTCTATTTCTATTATTCTTAGGTTTGGTCTTTTCATTTGTCACAAATTTTCAGGATGTTTTTGTTAGGAAAGTTTTGCACTTTACATTTTCTTTGACCAATGTGCCAATATCTAATATGGTGTCTCCCACACCGGAGATTCTCTATTCCATCTCTTGTATTCTGTTGGAGAAGCCTGCGTCTGTAGTTCCTGTTCTCTTTCATAGGTTTTCCATCCTTAGTGATGCCTACATTTGTGATTTCCTTATGGACTTTCTTTCCATTTTTAGATCTTGATCATTTTGCTCCATTTCTTTACTTGTTTGATATTTCTGTATGTCCTTAAGGGTTTTATTTCTTTCCTTTTAAATGGCTTCTATCTCTTTGCCTTTGTTTTCCTGTATTTCTTCAATGCAGTTATTTATATTCTTAAATGTCTCTATTATCTTCATGAGATAGCATCAGATGGAATTTTGATGAGAATCTTACTCTTCACATGTCTTAGAGTATTTAGGGTAGGTAAGCTGGGTTCTGATGGTGCCAAATAACCTTATGTTCTTGTGCTTACCTTTCATGACCTGGTTATCTCTGGTGTTTGTTAACTCAGATTGGACAGGCTGTCTTGGAAACAGGTAGAGTTATGTAACATTGGTTACTCTAGGCTTCCTAGGAAGTAGGCAGTACTGTCTCTGGTGGAGTGGGGAGGCTTCTATGCTACTGATTTGAACATAAATCCTAGGTCCCTGGTTAGGGCAGACCTTCTGGAGACAGGCAGGATGTATGTCCTGAGGGGCAGGGCTGGAATGTTGATTTGCCACAAGTGCAAGTAGAGGTTCAGAGCTGTAATTTCTGTTTTTATTCCATATCATTCACTCTAATTCTGAGTGAGGGATCTCCTATCCATCATCCAGTCCAATTTTGTTTTCCGCAGCTGTTTAGGTTATTGTTTAATCTAACTTTTTTCTTGGAAAGGTGATTAATTTGTCTTTCCTTACACAGGTCAAAATATAATGTACATAATGCTATATGTTATTTATGTGCTGTATTAGTTCTCTTATTTCAAGCTCTTGAACCAACCCATCTAGAGTATTCCCCATATTCAGCCTCAAAGCACACACTTTCTTTTGTTACTGATGCTCCATTTCATTCTATCTTCTCTTACAGTTATTTTCCTTATAGGTTCTTTAAAGAACAGAACTCTGTTCGAAGTCTTATAATGTAGCACCGTTTTCTCCTTAATAAGCTTCCAAGTGTATGTCTTAATCACTTTTATGTTGTTGTGATAATACACCATGACCATGAAAATTTATAGAGGGCACATTTTATGTTGGCTTAATTTTCCAGAAGAATAATATTATATCGTGGCAAAGAAGTCCTATAGCAACCAGTAAACTTGGTGGCAGAAACAGGGAGCTGTAAGCATGTATCTTCAGACATAAACATGAAACAGAGAGGGATAATTGGAAACAGTAAAAAGAATTTAATTTCAAAGCTCACCCCAGAGACATATTTCCCCCATGCAGGCATTACCACCTAAACTTCCCCAATAAATTAATACTGCCAAATGAAGACATATATTCAAATATCTAAGACTATATGACTCAGATTTATGCAAACAATCATATACTCCTTGTCTACAATAGGTTCATTGTTATATCATGAAGAAATATCAATTTAGTCTAACTTTAAAAATCTCCATAATTTTTCACAGTTTCAATAGTGCTCAACATTCCAAACTCCAGATTTTATTTTATTTTCAGATTCAAAGCAATCTCTTAACTGTTATCCCCATTCATGTAACTGTTATGCAGTTACATAAATGTACATATACATTTCTATCTCTATCTCTATATATGTATATGTATATCATCTATATCTATACATAGATAAAAACATGGATAAAAGTGTAGGTGTGTGTGTGTGTACAGAATCTACTTTCTACATTTCTACTCCAAAAGGAAGGATTTAGAACATAGTGAAGAAGTACTAGACTCTGCACCTCCTTGCTACTTATACATCTCTCTCTGTCTCTCTGTCTCTATCTGTCTCTCTCTGTCTCTGTCTCTCTGTCACTTTTCTCTGTCTCTCTCTGTCTCTCTGTCTCTCTGTCTCTCTGTCTCTCTCTCTCTCTTTCTCTCCCTTGCCATCACTCATCTTGTATTGTACTATGTCAGGTTATAATCACATTCAGCTGTTATAAAGAAAGACCTGACAATAAGGCTTTCAATAGCTTATTTTCTCACAAGCTCATTGGACAGGTCGAGCTTTCACAGAAGCAACCAGAAGCTTTTGAACTGGAGTGTCTGACAGCTCTTTTTCTTTTTCATAGACTTTTCTTCATGAGATTTCATGCTTTCCCTTCCATTACAGGGAAGTGGGGAGATAAGAGTAATACAAGGGAAGTAATTCCACCTGAAGCAGTTCTTTAAAGAACATTATAGGAATAGCCAGTCCATCATTTGGAACTGTGTTTCATTAGTCATCTATTAGCAGGAAGACTTGGAAATAAAATATTTACTTTTCACAAACTTGTTTTCTCTTTTTCAGATTTATTTTATATGTATAGCTCTTTTATCTTCAATGTAAGTGTACCACACTAATACAGATTAGCAGAGTTTCTGTTTCAATGTTGTACCATCATTGAAAGTAAATTCTAACCAGTTCAGTATCTTGGTTACACCCCTTCATTGAGTTTTAATTACAGACAATATAAGGGATTAAAAATTGCCCATGCAAAGATTAAGGAAAGCCACAACCAACCTTGCCTGCTTCTGATTCACACTCAGCTTGTGTCAGCCATCAGAACTCACTGATGAGTCCCTGTGCTTGAGGTGCTGGTTCCTGATTACTCTGATAATTTCTCCTCATCTTTTAACACTGAGATGACACACTGTCCTCTCCTCGACATGGCTCTGCTCTTCTTTACTCAACACTCATAATCAAAGTGAGATGTCTTTAAAAATGTGTACGTGCTAAAGAACTTGTGGTGGTCATGGTGAACTACAATTGTTAACTATATCTTTAGCCAACTCTAAGATAACCTGTTAGGCAAAACTGTGTCTGATTTTCCTGATCAGGTTTTTCAAGTGGGAATACTCACCCTGAGTATGGGTATTGCAGCCATAATGAAAGTTTGAGAGTAAAGCTGTGTGTGTGTGTGTGTGTGTGTGTGTGTGTAGGTGTGGTATGTATGTGATGTAGGGTATGTATGTTGTGTTTAAGGTGTGATGTATGTGTGGAATGGTGAGGTATGTGTGTATGTCTGTTTGTATATGTGTGATTTGATGCCTACACAGTCATGATTCCTGTGTCTGTCATGTTTGTCAAGTAAACAAGAAATATATTGCTTTTCCCATATGTGAGAGAAAAATAACAGCAAGAACTACAACACTAGCATGAATCCTGAAGGATTTCCATGTGTAGCAGAATGAATATGAACTACTCCTTCCTTCCATATGAAATGAAAAATGAGGAAGAATTAAACAGGCTGGGGTTTCCTGGGAAGAGGTAAGGGCTACATAGACATGAGAGACTTCTGAAAGGTGGAAGCATTACAGAAATATGGCTGCTTCCTTGGAAGGTATTTTTCAAATAATCTAGTCTACCCTTTTCTTATGTAGTCAGTGAACTTAAGTGAGGGGGAAGACATTCACACAGATGACATTTCTCTTCATCATGCCATTCTGTCTACAGAGAAAATTACACAAACAGATGACTGACTGGGTGAAGAGTGAAGTATGTGCGGTGGGGAAAAAGAAGCCTTGGAAGACACCTCTGATGCTTTGTTTGAGTGGAGACACTCTATAAACCACAGCCTACTTTGCTAAATTAACTTAAGCAGAATATTCTTTACTTGGTATAGACACCCATAAGAACAATACATTTTACTTCAGAAGGGAGGCAATTGTAGATTAAAACATCTGCTATGCCACAGGTATCAAGTTTTTTCCTTTCTACCTTCTTGCTTTTCTTCTTTTTTTATACCCTTCAGAATGCAGGTCATATGGGGAGTACATGAAAAAGATGAACAGAAGAATGTCTTTAGGAGAACCAGGCTCGTTTCAATCTTTTATATGAAGTGTTTGGAATTTTGAGAACACCACCCACAATAATTCCAGAGAAAATAAGAAACTATATTCTAAACATGAATGTAAATGAATTTGAATTATTTGTTTCTATTTCTCTGTAGTAGTAGCTTAGAACACTGAAACAACTTTATATGAACATGTCTCTTCAAGTGAGATGGAATAAAGCCTCCTTGAATTATTCATGCTAATTACCAGGAAGATATGCCATGAATAAATTAATTTTACAGGTGAAAAAAATCATCTATGAGTCCATGACACATTGTATTATCTTTGAAATAAAGTATTTCACAGTATATTACCATTATTTCCATGCTGTATAATTCTATGCTTCCTCTATTAGTCTTGAAGATTTAAAGGTACACAGTGATAAGAAATTAGGTAAACACTGAAAATAAAGAATTCATATCGTGAGAGTTGGGGATTTCAATAAAGTTTGAGTATCATTGAAGACATAGGTATAAATATACTAAGGTTTTTGTAACAGTCACATAATTACTACAACAATGCTCTGAGGGTACACAAAAGCCTAGAGTACAGAGCTTCAAAGATCCAGTAGATTCTAAGAGCTGAATGTTAAAGAATAAATTGCCTGGACAGCTCAGAGAGATCTGAGTTCAGGTGATTAAGAAGTTCATGGTGACCCTGTGAGAGAAAAGGGGTAACTGGGGCTTTCCATAGAGAAGTGGTCACTTTTCTTGGCATGGCTGCTGCTGTACCTTTATCTGTATCATAAGTGGTTACAGCAACTTGGAATAAAATATCATCAGAAAAATGAGATTCTAATGGCTTCCTTTTTATACTGTAAATATCTTGGTCCCATAGCTGATGAATAAACATTGGATTTGACTCTAGGACCCAGTTGTTAACAAAATTATTCAGATATTTTAAAAATACACTAGAACTAGAAACTGGTTGTTCTGTGATACAGAATCAATAAAACTGGAAGGAAGATAAAATATTCAAATTTCTGCTCCTGCCATAAAAATTGAAACTCTGCCAGGTATTTATTTTGTTATTCTCATGTGATTATCATGTGTAGTTGGTTTTGAAACCACTTGCAACTACAGTAGCAAGGACATGATTTTTGGAAATTTTTTCTGTTTTTATTCTTTCCCTTCATATCATGTTCCCAGTGAGATTTTAGAGCTAGGTGCAGTTCATTTCTTTAAATATTAAAGACCATTTTTCTAGAATTACTAATGATCTGCATCAGTGTCTGCACTTGCAAACAAACTGAAATGACTATATAGGCTGGCACATGCAACAGTGTCAATCTTCATCTTAAAAGATGAACCAGGAAATTATAAGAATATTACAGACACAAAACTTGAGATAGAAAGTGTTTGGTATTCTTGTGACTAAATATTCAAAAATCTCTTAGTCTTATGGAAATAATTTGATGGCAACATATGTTTCTGTACATGTGAATATATCAATTACCCACAATAAAAATTCAGTTTGTTCTCTATTTAATGAGCATATATTTATTGAAAGATCATTTTTGAGACACTTAAAAGATCTTACGTCATTTGTTTGTTTATATTTGTAAAAATGCTGTTGGCTTCCTTTGAACTGACCACTGTGCTTAGACCTGTATTAATTATAGTTACTATTCAGCAGAATAATCTCCTATGTCCTGTTATTTAAAAAGAATGAATCATGACAACTAGCCAGTAGTTTAATTTCTGGTCCAAACAGAATACACCATGTATTTGTAGGCAAGATATATACAAAGAATCTCTTAGTGCTATCTGTGAAAGCAATAATACCTACAATGAAGGTTATTCAAAACATGAGTTTAAGAAGACAAGTAAATTGATTTGCTATCTGAAATAATGGAAGCATCATAATGTTTGCTAAATGTTAATGAGCAGCATTGAGCTCAAACCAAACATTAAGACAAAAACAGAACATTGTTCCTTGTCTCTTGAAGTTCTCAGCTGTTTCAAGAAAGGGACAGGATGTTCAGTAGGAAATTAATTTTGTTGAACAAAGAACAATTGTCCTGTATCCTGAGTATGCCATGTGATGAAACAGATACTCCTTAAGTAAAATCTTTCAACATTATGATAGTACAAAAAGGAAAGGGTAACCCCACTAAAAGGATCAACATTCTTGAAAGTAAAATCATTTCTATCACTCTCTTGAAAGATAGAGCAACCATGTATTCATCATTAATGTTTTTTAAATAACACAAGAGAAAATAGAAAATCTCAATATAGTAGAAATTTTAAGTATGTATTAATAATGAAATAAATTATATTCAAGGCAATATGTATTTTCTAGGACTCAACAAACAACAGAATAAAATACTGAAAGCAGCAAATCAAATGATGACATCTGGCACAAGCGAGACTTCCCATAAAGTGAAGAGATTGGAAACTTATCAGAACAAGCAAATTCTGAAGACAGATTTGAAAACATCTTTTTGTTAGAAATAAAGATGTGACATAAACGAACTCACTCCTTTGAAATCATGAAGTCCCTAACCTCTTTAGATTGTGCCTCCTTGAAAAGTTATATTGTGCAGATTGATTTTCAATAATTCAGTAAAATTTCAGAAAGCAATTCTGAGTTAATCTGTGATTAATTTATGCATGCATATTAAAATATAAAGTTTAGCCATTTGAGCATCTAATCATTAAACTCAAAAGCCTTAAAACTGGTTCCTCCTGAACCCCACTCCTACATAATCTTACCATTCACCATCACTAAGTGAGAAAAGGATTTCTGCTGGTTGTCTAGGAAACTATAATATGAAGAACATAGAAATATATGATAATCTCATTTTCTATAAATCTGTAAACAAGAGATAAACTTACTAGAACATCAAAAAATATATTTACCATACCACTGGGGAAAATTATTTTTAAATGCCCCTCTAAAATGCTTCTTTAAATGTGGGAAGTGTTTACAATATAGGGAAAAACACAAGCAAGAATTTGAACGAATCTCAAGACGCAGTAGAATAAATGAAGAAAGAAATTAATAGTGAATATAAGAATGTACATTCACTGCAAACTTCTTATGATGTTTTAAGTCTAATTTAAAAATTGGAAACACAAGCCTGAAATTCTGCCACTATTGCTTTGCCTTTATTATACAAACCAATATTTATGAATGCTTAATGGAAAAACCCTCAGCAATAGCCCATTGACTGCATTAAATGTGAATATACAGAGTTATGACATTATTAAAATTATGGAAATTGAAGTTATAAAAGCTTGCAGTTTTCCATCTTCAAGTTTTGACGCTATAAGACAAATAAAACAGAGAATTAGGAATAGAAATAAGAGAGAAAGAAAGTTATGGAGAGTAAGAAGAAAAGAAGATGAGGATATGTAAGAAAGAAGGAGAAAGAAGAGAGGAAGAAGGGGAAAAGAGAAAAGGAGGAGAAGGAAGAACAAGAAGAGAAGGAGAAGGAAAAGGTTGTGGAGGAGAAGGAGGAAGAGGAGGAGGAGGAAAATGTTAACAGTTCTACTGGAAATCCAATATGATTCATGCTAATCATTTAAGGGTCCAGGTGAATTCCAGTAGGAAGCAAGGAACAAGAGAGAGTAGCTATGCCACATACTTATAGTAAGAAAGATGACCCTAATGATGTCCTTACTTCTTACCTCTTAAATCAAAACAAGTCTCACATGGCTATTTCTTCAAATAACAATTGTGTGTGTGGCACAATTATGTGCTGAGTTTTACTGACGAGTTACCTTCCGTGAGAGTAAATTTTGCAATGTCCCTCATGTCCCTAGGAACCCATATTTTATCTAAGACTTTACCTGTGACCTCCACGATTTGTTCTGCATCACATAGCTTAGACACAATCCTTGGAAATTTCTTGCTAAAAAGTTATTAGCAAGAACTTTCCCTGTTCAGTGTGTGATTTAACTCCTTATTCACTGTACATGGAATCTGCACATTAGTCAGAGTCTCCTTAGTCGCATGTATCTCATTCTTCCATCCACTGACCTATGGTTGGGTTATAAAATCAGGTTTTTTTATTGTTTATGCTGTATTCAAACTGGTACACAATCCTCTGCTAAATTCTCCTTTATTCCATCTTCAGGAACAAAGTACTCTTT